>JALLAU010000662.1:0-13412 GCA_036939495.1 Thalassiosira hispida
CAAAACTGAGTGCATACTGCCGGAGTGCATTGTTTGCAGTAGTCGGGGTCCTAACTTCACGCCCAATCTGTGCACACAAAGTGCATCCTCCTTCTTCCCTGCAAAGCCTGAGCTGAAACATGTATTCAGAACGGCGACAGTGTTTCTCATCATTGAACAACTCAGAATGATGGGAGCTGGCACGAGCTTGTATTTTGCGAGATTAATTGTGATTGTGTGATGATGCTGCGGTGACACGGGCATCCCAGAATTGACTTAGTAATCAATATAAAAAGCAGCGGGAAAATACAATTTCATTGGCAAACTATTGAGCACTTGTTCATATGCATATAGAGCTGTGGAATAATGGCCACATTTTTGAGACCTTATCTTGCTAGCTTGAGATTGATCATTTTGGCTGAGCCAGAATGTAGAACAGCACTTCTATCATGTTTACTGGTGTGGAAATGGCAAATTTAAAGCTACAGGATGCACAGTGCATCGGTGTACCCATCACTAAACCGCAAGCCTACGTTTCCAATTTTTACTAGCGTTTCCAGAATTAACATGGTTTCTAGATATGCCCCCCTCACTCTCTGATAAAGGTTGACCGCAATACTTCTAATCAAGTTGTCGTGCCATAATTGACATGCCCTGTCACATGTCTCTATGCACTGGCATTTTGGCTTTGGTTATAAGAATAAGTGCTGCCTTGATAGAAGTGTATAAATAAAAATAAGGATGCAAAGGATGATGATTGTACATAGTTTTTAAAGAATACCAATATGTTAGTTGCACTTGTGCTAATTGATTTATCCAAAAGCAAACACAGCGATTAATGCGAAACCATATTATACATAAATCATCGCACATGGCACTTGCTATCGATCGTGTCGCCGATTTATTGTATTCGAGCGAGTGTGGTTTCTTAGAATACTGGTCTCTTTGGCTCAAGGTTCAGCAAGGATTCCACTCAAAGCCCTCGTCGCCACGAGGAATGATTGAATCTGGTTGGAGCTGAAGGTATCTATGATCGATTGCTTTGGGTTGCGTAATTCATAGCTCATCCAAAACTGAAAGTTAGAGGTAAATGTTTTAACCCCTCTATCTAGAGTAGGCTAGAGAAGGCTAGAGTCATTCCATATTCCATTTATGGCTTGTGTATAAATCTAGTTTTTTATAAATATTGCACCAAGCAGTGGTGCCTCATATTACTCCTCCTGTGCTCTCGCCTCATTCAAGTCAAAGAAATCAGCACATCGCTAATCTGACCCCATCGCCTTGAGCACTTTCTCCTGCTCATCCACATCAATTTGTATCTCCTCATACGGCAATTTGTGTTTTTCGAGATCATAGTATTATAGACTTTTTGTGCATGGGCACCTTTAGTTTATAATATATCAGTTACTTTATGAGCATTTGATGCAGCCTATTATCCATTCTTTATCCCCATTGAGCCCCCGCCTGCCAGCAGATCATGGTGAAGGCTTAATAGCATCACTCATGTTTCGGATCTGCTTCGCTTCTGCTCTAGAAAGGCTTGTAGGTCAATGCAACGCCACTTTGCCTGTTCGGATTTGGAAATGATGTGTTGGAAAGCGTGTTACTTAACTGATACTTGGATATAAGAAGCGGACTGTCTCTAAAACTGGCCGTGCAAATCCCAGCTAGAGTCAGCATCACTCCTGTAATAAGGTTCAACCTTGCCGATACAAACATCTTTGAAAGTAACCTCCGTTCCACTTTTGCAGCATCTTTCTTCTTTTATACTATCACCCATCATAGATACCTCACATTGGCCCATTCAACTGTGAACAAGCTTCCCAGGTAGAATCAGGAGCACCCCCAATCAGCCTAAAATCTTGCAGATATGTATCCGGAAGAATACACTTTATTCATGCTCATGGAAAGCCAAGATCAAATGCATCCTTCCGATGTACCTTCAATGCTTTCATAGCTACCTTCACGTCTCGTAGTACGAAATCAATGGTGAAGGTGAGACTCTCGTCTTTGGTGGGGTCAAGTCTCTTCACACTGTGTGGCTCTTTTTGATCTGGGTATAACCGCATGCCTATTTTCATTTTCATTTGATTGAACATGCGAAGAACCCGAATGCTGAACCAAACGAGACACTGAGGACCTGTTTGCTAAGCATTCATTAGACTTGCATTCATCAGGGACTATTATCAGCATTGATTGTTGGCTGGAGATGGACGAAGGGGGAGAATTCAGTTTCAGTCGGGTGCCGTGTGCCGTGTGGCCTTTAGGACCCGTATTGCCCCAAAAAGGGACCGTATGAACCCGTTTCGGATCTCCTCTCGCCTCGCCTCTCGGTCTCGGTCTAAATTTTGGTTTTCCTTGCCTTCGGACCTCTTTGCCTCTTGCCAAAGAAGATGTTGCGGTCACGGCAAAGCAGCGGTGGCGTCTCCCCCCAATTTGACGACGCCGGAATTGTATACCGAGATCACAAAGATGAGGCATTCGATGACACTGATGAAAATGACGTATTCTACTCGGCACTCGACCAAGAGAATGATTTCGTCGAGGACGAAGAGAGTAGCGACGACGACGATGATGATGATGCATCTCATTACTTACTACGCCGTCGGCATCCCGCCTACACGCCTCATTTATTCATCACCCACCCGCATTTGGCTGTCCTTCCGGTGCTGCTCCTCGAGTTTTTATCGCTGGCATTGACACGTGCCGTGTTACCCTCATTGCTATTGACACGCTATGGATCGAAAACATATATTGTCATGGGAGCTGCCGAATGCGTAAGGGGAATATTAGCCTTCTTTGCTTGTCCCATGTTTGGAAAACTGAGTGATGTTTGGGGAAGAAGGCCATCCTTACTTATTACTGTTGCTGGGACATTGGCCCCCGTATGCTCGTTAGCTTTCTGGAAAATGGAAGAGTATGGCATGGGGGGGCGTGCAATGGAAGAAGATGCGCTGTATGCTAACACAACAATCATGAATGAGATTGAGGGAGATCACATGTTAGATGGTGTAGACGCGGGTGATGCATCCGAGGGAAGTTGGTATCCAACATTTGGGGCCCAATCCACCAGCTTTTCAATGAACTTTGTACCTTCTTTCCATCGCATTGATGTATTTGTGGCCCTTCTTGCCTTGTCTGGAATGTTTTCTTCCACGTTCACATTGACATTTGCATACATATCTGACTGTAAAAAAGACCGCGATGGAAGGGTAGCTGCGTTTGGTCTGGCATTGGCAACATTTGGGTTGAGTTTTACAATCGGACCACTTTTGGGTGGATACCTTGCCAATGTAGACGAAGAGGGCAATGGCCAAGGGATGTTTATGAGCATGTTTCATATGGAGGATGAAGATGAGGGTAATGCAGAGGAAGTGGAGAATGGCCATAATACACATTTTGAATCCAAAAACTCTGATATTAACCCCCTTGGCCAGCATCGGGTGTTCGTTACTTCACTCGTTCTGGCAATCTTGGACTTGTTCTACATCCACTTTCTCCTGCCAGAGAGTTTGAATAGCAAAAAAGAGGAGCTGGAACATACAGTAAGCATGGATGGAGAGATTGTTGATAACGAGACTCCCTCCTCAACTGCCATGGCTGCTACTTCTGGCACGTCCAATGTGCCACTTCCTGCGGGAGTGGGTGTCTCACGTCGAGCTTCCTCTTCCTGGTGGAATCCCTTTGATTCTGTGCGGTATTTGATGTCTGATCCTTTGCTATCGACCATTGGTCGTGTGACTTTCCTCTACTACACTGCACTTCATGCAGTAGTGTCCACCTTGATTCTTTATGCAGCGCGGCAGTTTCATTTAGGGCCACAAAGACTAGGTGAATTGATGGCCGCGCTCGGTTTATCGACTATGGTGTCAGAGGCAGTGCTAGTTAGGGTCGCAATTCCTCTTCTGGGTGAAGCTCGTTGCATGAGGATTGGGCTGATATCCTTTGCACTGCAATGTGTTCTTCTTGCTGTCGCAGATTCACCTTGGCATCTATTTCTCTGTGCATTTCTTGCAATGGCGGGCAATCTAGTTTATCCATCTGTGTCGTCCTTGGTGTCATCGACAGTGAGACCAGACATGGTAGGCCGTGCGCTTGGAGCGGTAAATGGTGTTAAGAGTTTGACTGAAGGGATCGGTCCTTTGCTGTTCGGTACGCTCTTGACCATTAGCGAGAATGATAGGCTTCCGGGTTGGCCATATTTCTTGGCTGCCATCATGGTTGCTCTAGCATATCAGGCATGCAGATCGTTGCCTGATGACAACGAAAATTATTCATCAGAGTTTCATACCAAGTCGAAGCTGGACTTTGAAGAAGCTGTTGGCTTAATAAATATCACAAAAGAGCAGGATAAGTAATGTCAGCAGGGAATAGTTACGGTATTACACTTGTCAATGGCGCCGCTGTAACATACACAATTTTTATGGAATTAGGTATTGGGGAGGAGAGTGAGGAGGATTGTGCTGGATGCCGTGAATATTAATGGGGTATGACAATCATAAATCACACATTATCTGGTAGTTTCCACCATGGAAGATCAGTACAATGAGACACGGGGACATTCTCTTTCTCCACACTTTCATCTGTTGTTTTTGGAACATCATCAGAAAAAGGATGGTGCTTTTGATTCTTCAAATTTCGACTCCAAGCTGGCGGAAATGGTGGATCACCCAGGAGTTCTTTGCAAAGCCGTTCGCCCTCTTCCTTAGTCCATCCTTCATAAAAAGGACCCTTTGAAATCTTCCTCACAAATTTTGAGCTTAGCAACCCATCTTTGCAACACTGCTCAAACACGCCAGTAATCAACTCCTCTCGTCTCTTATCTTGATCAGGTGATGACAAAACTTTCAATGCAATCTCCAGCAGCCAAGTGTATGCAAGATGGTCAACAAAAAACCGAGATCCCTTCAAAGCCCTGAAGGTCCACTGGCTGAGTACAAGTAAAAAGCGAATCAGATAAAAGCAAACACTATGAGGAAGGTGCGCTAAATGGAGTAGAGTTGAATGATATCCGCATGCAAGTCTTACCCGATTGTCAATATGTTCTCTCCGTTAGCATTCTGAAATAGTATATGCAGAGCGAGTGTAAAGACATGTTTTCAAGATGAAATTCAAGATAAAACGAAACATCTTCAACTGACTTCACTCACCGTCCGTGCTGCTGTCTTCAGAATGGAATGGAATAGGTCAGGTGCTGCACCCAAGTCGTCATCGCCACCCTGTTTCTCACGTTGCAACAATTCATCCAACCATCTCCAAGCATTCTCCAAACTTGATCCAGGGAGACCATAAGGTTTATTCAATTCATCATCGAGCCAAGCTCGAATAACTTTTGAAAAGCTTTCGCTGTTTGGGGATATCAATCCATTGGTAGCATCCATCTCGATCAACATATCTTGAACCCGTGGTGCATCTCCAAGGACAAAGTGTGCGTCCATGCAAAGATTGTATGTATTGACGTTGGGCTTCGGAATGAAGTTCGTTTCCCCTTGATCCTGAAAGCGGTTAGCATTGATCATTTTTCTTAGCCAATACTCGCATCGGTCAGCACTGTTCACCCGCTTCGTTCTACCCCACGCTTTAATGACTGCATTGAAAGATATTACATCTGGAGTTGCATTTTCATTGCCCTGCTCCGCCTTTGCTATCATACCGTGTAGCAGCGCTTCCGCCTTCAGTGGCACTTCTGGCCGCAGCTCATTGGCAAGTCGAGCCCAGCCTGCAAGTATTGTGTTATACCCAATAACTGTTGCACGTATATCGGCTTGACCGACGGTGTCGAGATCCTGAATGTATTGAAGAATCAGTTCTGCCTTCTCCAGCTCTTTTGTGCCATTATTATTGTCCTGTGTGCCTGTCGTAGCATTCCTGTCTGGCTGTTGTTCACTGCCTTTCCTGCCACTAGATCTTTGTCTATCGGTATTGTTGATTGCAAGTTGTCTTGAACGCCATTTGGCCGCCTCCAACCCTGCTTTGATGATCCATCCATCTATTGCCAGTGAGTATGTTTTCGTGTCTGGTGCAACATGGCGTTTCCAAGACCAATCCTCTCCATCAATATCACTTTCTCCCCTTTCTTCCGCTAGGAGAACTTCTTTCTGGTATCTCTCCATCATTAGCACCAATTTCATCACCTTAGCAGCAACCGATGCCTCCTTTCGACATCGTGTCCATCCGCGCAGCACGAAGTTGAAAGACTCCGTTGTCGGTCGTATTGTTAATTGTGCAGCATCAGGAGACAGTCTGTAATGCAACAATTGCTCAGCTTCTTCTGCCCTCTCCACGTGAAGCTTGTGTTGCTTTCCCAATCCACGAGAACATGAGTGAAGGTATAGGTCATACGAGCGAGCATTTGGCCCTAGGGAATGAACGATAGACTGGTTATTATTTGCATTCTTTGCTTCATCTTCCAACTTTGTCAGCCATCGACGAGAGCGCACTACAGAAATGAGATCCTTATCATTGCCCCACAACTCAATGATTGCATTGTAGCAATCGACGGTGGGCTGGAGGCTTCGAACAATTGTAGCAGATTTTTCTCGGCTTCGAACAATGTCAGCAACTTTTTCTAGTCGTTGGGGTTGGGATGAGTTTGGTTTCGACACATGATTTCCATATGTTTCATGGAACAATTCTAAAGCAGCCGAATGATGTCGTTCCAGGACGCCTATCCAATACTCTGCCTTTTGAGGAGAGCCACCACTTTTTGATCTTGCGTAGGCTTCCAAGACGCGAAGGTAGGCGATGGCGTCAATCTTAAAGTCTTTATCAAAGTATACAATTGGATTTTGTGGAGAATGATCATTCGTGATAATTCCTTTCTCATCAGCAGTCTTTCTAGCAGATTGTACCAAGGATAGCAGCCACGTCTCTAACTCCTCTGGGGAAGAGTGTTGCATGAACTCTGGATCATGCCACGGATGTTGGAATAATATCTTCTTCTTTGCTGCTCGTCCAAACAGTAATGAAGTGACTGGTCTCCTACTGCTCATATTGGTTCGATTTTCTCGGGTAGCATACTGGTCATTCCAAAGTAGTGGTCTGTGTGAAATGATACCTGTGGTTGAATACATTGCTACTTGCGCCCATGTAAAGGATGAAAACCCCGTCTGTTGTCGTCTGCGAGAAATACTGCCATGCCTGAATAGTTGTTGAAGAGTTGCATCATATCTTCTCCTTGGTGCTAAATTGCTGCACCGTGCTGCTGCCGCCAACGCAAAAAACCTCGAAACCATAGGCTTGACTTTTCAGGGTACAATATGATGAGGTCAGCAAACACTATAAACCAATCCGATATCGGTGGATTGCATTATTGTGAATTCTTGACAGTGAAATAATGTTGTGGTTTGGTGGGTTCTGGAAGGTTCTGGACTGTTCTGGAGCATTTGATTTGGTGTTTGGTGGTTGGTGGTGGACCGGTGACCGTGACCGGTGGACTGTCCCGCGTGGTGGAATTGCAACTCTCCCGCCAAAATAATATAATGGCGGGAGAGATGGCGCCGCCATGTATTGCCTCATATTTTTCTCAAGATGTGATTCTCTATGATGATCTTCTAAAAATTCATCTCATTCAACTTCTTGCGATTCAACACAGCAACAACAACAATGAAGATGTGCCGCGCCACTACTGCCAAGTAACAGCCGGGCCTTCGATCAATCTAGAGAGAGCCAGAGCTCTATCCGATCTAGTGTTCTAGCATTAGCATCTGTGGGAGCCCATCTATTAGCTGTAGCTGAGCGGTAGCTGTAGAGCCGTTAGATACATTATTTGTTGTGCGATCAACAATATTATTACAGCTTCCACCATGAGCGCGGCAGCACCCGGTAGTAATGACTGGCGAGAGGTGTGTTGTCCTTATCGTTATTGAGAATTCATTGATGCGTCATCTCTACCGTGTAAACTATACGATTGCTTGCTGTTCTTCTTAGTCCATCGCCCAATCTTTTCGCTCGGAGGAGGTCCGCTCTATCGCCAAGGTCCTGGCCAGTCTTGAACCTGGCGCTACATCAGCTAGCAAAACCATGTTGGCAATGAAATTTGAAGATTCTATCTTTAAGGCGGCTTCCGATTTGGAGGATTATCGCAAGACAATACAAAAAAGGCTCAAGAAATTGCAAAAGCACTATGCCAAGCAGCAGCAGAGTGGCGGGGGAGAGAAGAAGGTTGGTGCTGAAAATGATGACTTGACACGCGAGAAAGAATTGTTGCTCGAGAGTGATTTGAGGGATAAATACGGTGCGAGGTTGATATATATTGCAAATCATGTCGATGCGGCCGTCATGATCACGAGGCAGGAACAGGGGGACCACAAGGCAGATATCTTATGGCAACATGCCAACAATGCAAAGCAGTGGGCAGTGCATCTTGGGATCGAGTTGCCACCTGGGGATAATAAATCATACGCCAGGGAACAGAAGAGGGATATGGCGTTTTTGAATAAGCTCAAGACCTACCTGGAAACTCGGGTTGAGAATATTCGTTCCCACATAGTCAAAGTCTCTAATAAGGACTTGTTTCTCGAGGAGGCAATGCTCAAACTCGATGATGTCCTGCTGAAGGAGAAGGTTACGGAGGTGTTCTGCAAGGCTTTGAGTGAGGCTGATCCAGACAAACCAGAATTTACTGAGGAGCAAATGAAACAGCTCGTGGAGCGTATGAATGCCCCAGTACCCATACCGAGGCGCAACCAGGAGGGAGACCTAATAAGGGCAGCAGTGGCACGTATTGAAAAGGTCCGTGCGGCATCACAGGCATTGTATACATACATGGGATTGCCATTGGCAAGTAAGACGAACTTTCCTGGGTCACTGGCGAAATGCAATGCAGTGGTTTACGAATGCATGAAGGAACTGGAGGGGGAATGCAACCATTTAGTCAAAGAAGTGGACGACAAGGATGGAAATGGGAAACGAATTATCCAATTAGAAGATGCATGGAACAGCCCCCTGCAATTTCCTGAATTGGAAAGTGAGGAGGCACCCGCAATGGAAGATGATCCGGATACCAAGCGACAAAAGATAGAGGGTGGGAGAGGTGGGAAGTCTCCCATGGTTATTCGCACGAGATTTCTCCTCACGCCAGGACGGAATACCTTCTCCTCATTGCTTCCTGCACTGAAAATGAAGAAGGCAACATTGGTTCGCCGTGGTCCCGCAACATTTGTCAGGTTGGAATTTGGGAAAGCATTCGAAATGACAATTTACTTTGTACCGTTATTGGTGACAATCCGAGCTATGACGAACGAACCCACACATGATAGATCATCCATGGTCTCATTGTCTGGGGGGCTCTGTTGGCCATCGCTTTATCAGGGGTTGTGTCCTTCAGAGAAAGATCCTACTGAGAGCAATGGGGGCATATCTGACAAAAAGGACAATCTAAGTGTACTTGGTGTCACGGGGTCCTCACCTCTGGCACCAATAATTGCCAAGAAGTTGGAATACGCATCAGCCCAGGCAACCTACGTATTACGACGGTGCTTTGCTGTTGGCAACTCTTGCTTGGCAAAGTCTGATTTTGACGTAGAGATATTGGAGGCTGGTGCCTTGGTCCGATTCTTGCAAATAGCTCGTTCGACCTACATTCCTGATTGGGTAGACTTGGATTCGTGATAGATTATTTTGAAGTAGGATGGAAATGACAAATGAAATCCAATATGAATATCTTTAGTTATTATTCATTCTAGCCACTGGCTATTCAGCTCGTGATGTTTAATACGAGTTACATGAATCAGGAGTTCGTTTACTAGAAAGTGTTACAGAATTGGGTTCAACAGTATTGTGATTACTCTTTCTCGCTAGGGTTTTTTATCTTTGCGAGGATTTACAATTTTTCATTGTCTGAAAGAGGTTGCGTATGCCGTGTTTAACTCTAATGGAACTCACGAGGATTTACAAAGTTGATACCTTTGCCTGAAAGAGCATTCGACCGTCTGTTTGATATGGTTTGGCCACACAAGCCGATAGGACTAGCCTCTATTTCTCCTTGAAGAATGCGTCCAAGCCAGTCTGCTTCTTCTTCTTCTTCTTGGAGGGGCCACTGGTATTGGAGCAACTTGGACGCTTCGCTGAAGTGGCAGAAGACGTCTTGCATGACTCCCTGCCCCTCTTATTGGGCATCTCGTCTTCGCTTTCAGAGTCCACCTCAATTTCGGACTGGGAGTCGGCCTTGAACGAGTCGTCATCCTCGACATCCGAGCCTAGTTCGACCTCATCCTCGCTGTCCTCAAACTCCAACTCCTCCTCCGTGTCTTAGCCGCTGCTTTTTTCTGACGACGTTTCCGTTTTGTTATGATTGCTCGCTTGCCTATGACTGTCGCAGGTTCAGCCCAAAACTCAGAGGCAACAGTGTTGTCTTCGTAATCTGCAAAAGGGTTCGTAGTCTACTTTCATGAGGCCAGTGGTGTATAGCTGTTGGTCACTGTAAAATGTCGAATTAGTGAAATGAGTTGAGCTAAAACATAATAGCAGAGATAAGACAACTCGGAAATCATCTCACCTATTGCAATTACGACTCCAAAATCGCCTCGTGTGTCACAAATGCGCTTTCCAGCCCCCAGTAACCCTCCACAAACGACCCAGTAAATCCTCGGTGTCTTCTTGGATTGCTAACTCATAGTCTATGCTCCCTGCTCGGTACTAATACCATGTAAAAATGGCGCGGCTAAAAATGCCGACACCAGTAAGCTCTTACGTATGGGGGTGTTCAAGCTAGTGTCTTCACACTCCTGTAACAGCCACCTTATATAATATTACATCAGCAGCGCGCCGTATGTCGTACCTTTGTCCCAGAGTTATATTATAGTCCTTTACTTTGGTCAGCTCCAAAGGCTCCCATTTTAATCCCATAAGCCTACAACCCGGCATAACTTGCTGCATCAGCCTGCAGCTTCTTAATATCATATTGCAGCATATCATCATTGTATTCACCTCCACTAGCCTTTGCCTGGATCATTGCTGCATTGACACCGTCCAGCGTTGGATTCAGTTTGCAAATTGTCTGGTTCAGTTTGGTAGCAAAAAGTAACCATGCTAGGTATGGAATTTGCAGGTACGCCGACAGTGGATCAATGCGATGAAAGATCGGAAGGATGGCACCGAGTGTTCCAACAAGAAAAAAATTGATCATGAGGCCAAGGCGTAGATACTTCAGTCCAAAAAAGATGGGAGGCCACAGAAGATTGAGGCCATAGTGGACTGCCCATAACTTCGTTGCAAAATCGGCTGTCGATGCTCCAGATTTAACAATCCTCGACAATGAAACACCCATCAATGCATACAGCGTGGTCCATACGGGGGCAAACAGAAAACTTGGGGGTATCCACGATGGCATCTGGATGCGTTTGTACCATGTTTTTGTCGCGGAGGCGACGATTGGTGTACCAGTCATACCACCGATTACGTGTCCGATGGAATAGTACGCCCATGTTGGAAGTGCTTCAAGCGCTGTCGATGTGCCTTTTGCAGCCGATGCGCCGTTGGTCAATGGATTACTCCTCGTCGACGTTGATGTGAATGAGAACTCGTTGTTTTTGATTTTGACGGTGCCTCTGTCCCTGCGGACAGATCTTATTGGAGACGTAAAGGAAAATGATACTACTGCCGGCCTGCCTACCATAAGAATGGCGACTGCAGCAGATAGTTTGCTTGGATTGAGCTTCATATCTTTCCTGAATACAATGATGCTGTGGTGTGGAGGTTAGGTGGCGGTTATTATGGTGTTGTTGATGTTATGTACCTAGGTACAGGTACAGGAAAGATCTTTTAGAGATATTTTTGAGCGATCTAAAGGCGATACTGTACGTACGTGACAATATATAAATTTGATAGGATATATCGCCACATTACTTCTGTTAGCGAGCATAAGACATCAGAGACAAAAAAAATGAAAGATGCGAAAGATGAACGACATCACCTCAACGAACCCGCTCCAAGCTCTGCTCATAGCTGTGTTCCTAGACCTCATCGTATCGTCGCCTAATACACACGTGCCAGAAGCCCCGCATACCATAGATGTCTCTTCGCGGTAACACCATGCCTCAAGAATATCGAACAGTTCCATCATCTGACGGTGAAGTTGCAAAGGAATCTTTTGAGTTGGAAGACTCACATCACACACGTCGAATCCAACGCACAAGTCATCGAAAGTTGGCATTTGTTGTAACATGTCTTATTGCATTGGTGCTGATTATCGGATACAGTGTGTATGGAGGAGACGATAAAAAGGAGCCACCCCCTGCATCAGCCACTGGGGAACCGGCCAAGTCCAACGGCATCGGCGAGCATGATGAGATAGAGAAGTCCATGGATGAGCAAAAAGTCCAAAGCCCTACAGACGATGGTACTGGCAGTACTGGTACTGCGTCTCCACCCAAAATGATTTTTTGCTATGGCGATTCGCTCACGTATGGAATGACACCGGGTACAAGAGAACCGTATCCCTATTCGAAGTATCTTGAGCAGGAATTGAATACTCTTTTTGACCCCAGCGCAACAAATCCAAACGCAACAAGTGTGCAACACATGGGACTTCCTGGATGGACAGCAACCCAAATGCTCAATCATATCCATGATGACAAAACCCCTGGTGTGTGCAACATCATAGACCGCATTCCGACACTTTCACTTCTGATAATACTCGTCGGCACCAATGATATAGGTCAAATGACGAATGCCGGAAAGGACATTGCTAGATCAATAATACAATCGATTGTTGATTTACACAATGGTGCCTTGAATTGTGCAAAGGGAGAAGGTAATGACAGATTACGCACTATATCAGTGGGCATTCCAGGGAGTGCATACCTTGAGAGGGTACGTGTTGCATCCGAAATGACCTCATTCATCAACAGTGCAATGAAAGGATTCGCAGCAGCATCCGGTGGGAAAACATCATACTTGGAATTCCCATTTCCATATCAAGACGATGATCCAAAATGGGGTGAAGATGGAATCCATATGTCGCCAGAAGGATATGAAACGTTTGGAAAAGCGTTGGCACCTCATGTGAAGATGATTTTGGAAAGTATTGATTCAGTGTAGATTATCAAGTGCTATAGCAATAGTTCGTTGTTTATTATTTACATGAAGATATCATTGTCGACTGTAACCTTTAGAGTGACATCTTAAGCGCAATGTGGAGCACACAGAGATATATAACATTCAAAGATTCCAATCCAAAATGAGCTGTGGAGGAAGATGGTTGAGGGGGTGTTCCTTCGTTCACTGTCTTTTGGAGATGTAGGTGGAGGGGTCGGTGATGATATGGGCTCGGATGTTGGATGGGGTGTCGGACGAGCCTTACTCTTGGTTTCCTCCTCCACCGCCCAGTCAGTGTTGACGCCGATAAATATCACTTTTGACTTTGAAAATACTTTTGACCACCGACCCTCTCTTCAACGAGTTGTTTCAGACGTCATCTGCGATGTGTGGCG
>JALLAU010000663.1:0-13423 GCA_036939495.1 Thalassiosira hispida
CTCGATTGGATTTCTTCCATGGGAGCAACAATTGTTTTAATTAAACTCTGATGACCTTGGAAGCTCTTGGAAGGCTGTAGCATGAATCGAATCTGATGTTATGTCTCTAATTTTGAAGCCAATAATCTGACCTGATTGTTTCCTTCTTTTTCTCAATATGTGTAGACTGAACAATATGGGAAAACAAATAGCGGGGTGCATGAAAGCTGGATTCAATGTTTCAGAAGTTAAAGTAAGTGGTTGTGAGGGTATGTTCCATTGGTCTTTAACATATATTTTTTTGTCTATGTGAAGATATCAACAGTCAATATTCCAAAGTCAAATGATGCATCAAACCTTTTGCTCGATTGGATTTCTTCCGTGGGAGCAACAATTGTTTTAATTAAACTCTGATGACATTGGAAGGCTGTAGCATTACCTATTATTTCTCTACTTTTGAACCTTTCAATCTGACATGATTGTTTCTTTCTTTTTTTCTTGGTACGTAGACTGAAAAATATGAGAAAACAATATATCGGGATGAGCTGGATGAATGTGTGGGCATCGGAACCAGCAACAGAAGGCCAAAAAGCTCACTCCACAAGAGTGGCATGGAATCAAACTATTGAATTTGGTGCTGAGTAAGCACCTTCAATACTAAAATGCCATTGAAAGGGGTGTGAATGGCATCTAAAATAATTCTCCCAATTGTTCCAATGATTTATAATAAATATCGATCCACACATCATGTGTGTGTGATGTATGTTCAGTGCCCTCAATTGAACCTCCTACAATCCAAAAATAAAATCATTTCTCTTTAGTCGAAGAAACTGAAAGCTCTCCTGATGACTTAATTGTAACCGTCGCCTGCGGCTGCCCCTCATTCGACCCATATTCTTCAATTTCATCCACCAATTCAAACCCTTCCAGAACCATCCCAAACACCACATTTTTTTGATCTAGCCATGATGTTTTGACTGTATTGATGAAGAATTGAGAGTTATTTGTGTTTGGTCCTTTGTTTGCTGAGGATAGGAGATATTTTTTGTTGTGTGGCACCTAAGGAATTGAGGTATATTTTTCACTAGTTAGATATACGGCAATTCCATAACAAATAGATTGAAAGCAATGTCAAGATGCTACCATACACACCTCAAAAGACTCATCGTCGAAATAGCCCCCATAAATGCTCTCCCCGCCAGTACCGTCGTTTTCAGTTATATCTCCACCTTGTATCATGAAGTTGGGGACTACAATTTTGTCATGTAAAAACAATGTGAGATAACACTAAACGGAACACCTAACACTCCGGAAAGTAGAGCGATACCTCAAAAATTACTCACTAATACGATGAAATGTCGTCCCTTCATAACACAGCGATTTCCCACTAATCTTTCCCTTGCCCTTGTCACAGGCACAGAGCGATCGAAAATTCTCTGCAGTTTTGGGCGCCGTTTTACCGAAAAGACCGATTGTAATGCGACCTTTTATTGGGGTCTCCTCTGATATAACTGTTGCATGGTATTGTTTATGCAAAGATGTTTCATTCACAAAATTAGATCAGTAATTATTCACCAATCAATGTGGATGAACACAACAACACATAAGAATAAGTTACTCACCAACATCTAGATACACCTTGTGTGTTATTTCAGGAAGTTGACTGAATAATATTACAATAAATAATAGAGAGACAGCGTGAGTTTATCAGATATTTTAGCCTTCACACAACATGGTGTTAGTCCAATCACCCAATAAACAATAGATTGATAATCCCCAAGAACGTACGCGGGTGGTTTCAACTTTGGCTTTTTTGCCTTCTCTCTCGGCACATTATCGTCCAAAACGCCAGCCGTCACCGGAGATATCAGCTGAGTGATTAGCAGCACTGCGAATATTATCAGCCCGCGAAGCTTTGGGGCAGAGAAGAGGGTCGGCATGGTCATGGCCATTGAGAAGAGAGAGGAGGAGGACGGCGTCAAGAAGTGGATATCCGTACATAAAAATGACAACCGACTACCTACCGCCAACTAGGATTTTGTGTAGTACCTATGGGGGATCAAATATTTGCACTAAATAAGTGCACAATAGTAAAGTAAAAAACACTAATATCAAAGGAGATGCATTACCCTAATACTCGAACTTCATATGAAGTGTAAAATAGACTAAACGTCTACTAATATTTTGCACTGCCACCGAGCGTCAAGAAAGGTCAAGAAGCGAACGCCACTCCAGGCATGGATAAGCAATGCCGCCACCACCCCCGCCAATGCCCCCCAAACGATACGCAGCCATTCATACCCATATTGGAAGTGCTGCGTACAGTTTGGGGTTCAGCGAAGCCATATGGATTGCCCAAGTTCCCCTAGATCGGTGTCGTCTGTATCGGGCGCTGTTTTCGTCCCACAGGAGTTGCCCCCAATGACACCTTTTGCTATGGTAATAAATACTTCAAGTTTGTATATGCGTTAATTTCGCCATCACTCCCATCATCATCGCCGTTGTCAGATAATTGCCTCATGTCCCTCCTGCCTTTCTTCCCTCAATCTACCTACATTGATATTACAGTTGTGGCCGATCCACTACTTAGCACTTGATCCTTTTTCAACCTGTTGTTCTGGTGGCAATAATACATGTTTTCAGGCTGGATTATTGTGTCCCTATTTGAACGAGCCTTTGGTACGGCCACTCATCCATTCAACGATTCCGACTTTGCCTCCCATTCCTCCAACTCGTGCTCAGCCTTTGCCTCCAAATATTGAAGCAATTGTGCATTCTCTATTGCCATCTCTTTTAGTTGGCGTTCATTCTCTTGATACTTGACGTCCATTGCCTCGGCTTGTTGAAGGAGTTGTTCCTTCTCAACCTTTAGATTGGCAACCTCCACCTTGGCTTCTTCTATGGTAGCATTCGATTCACTAAGCAATGTCTTGAGTTCTGTATTCTCATGTCTGATAGTGCCCAATTCACTTTCTAGCGACGACTTCTCAATCTGCAATTTAGAAAGTCCATCCTCCAACTCCATCTTATCATTTGTTGCTGTTGAAACCCTACTTTCCAACTGGATGACTTCCTCAATAAAACCCTGTTCCATACTCTCCATTGTAAGTGTTGCCTTTTCAAGGGCAGGCGTGACACTTTGTAACTTCGTCTCAAGCTCGGAAATGGTACCCTTGTGCTTGGCAATGGTGGTGACATGTGTGTTCACATCAGAATTGAGCGTATCAATCTTTGCATCTTTGGAGGCATTGTCTTCCTTGGCTTTTATTCCTTCTTCGATTAATGTAACTTCATCACGTTGTAATGTAGTAATCTTATCAAGAAGTTCATCACGTGTACCATACTCGTTCTCCCAACTATCCAAATCTTCCACGACACTGATATATTCAATCAATTTGGATTTCATCGCTTCTACCTCATTATAATGTTCTTCCTTCAGTTTAGTTACCTCATCTTCCATACGTAACTTTGCACTGCCGAATGCACTATCGTTATTATCATTGTAAGAGGGTGGCGCATCGATTAAATCACGTAGAGCTGTCCTGGCAGTGCGTAGAGAGGCGTAGGATACGGTTGATGATGGGTGGTGCCGCGATGTCGTGGTGATGACATCTTTTTGTGATGTTAGTGTCAATAATTTAATGGATGCTCTGCCTAGCGTTGATGATACCGCTGAAAATCCCTCTACTAGTACCAATGGAGCTATTGTCAGTGCTATTATGAGTAGTCTGATGTACAAGCAGCGGCTATTGGGGGAGGCGGACGTCATGGTTACAATGATTAAGTTGCGCTCATAATAATAATTGGGCGACCGTAGCCGTAGGCCGTACAATAGGCGACCGGCACAATCCACACCGCAGTAAATAACTTGACGTCGTGGGCCAGAATCTGTGATTAGTGGTACGACAAAAATACTCTCATAAGCTATGGAATACCGTGAACCAAAGTGGCGTGAGCTCGCGACAAAAACATCACCCCCCGCAACACAACCTCCCACCTCCACCTCCACCACCATGGCCTCCTACGCACAGCAAAAGAAGAAGGGGGGCAACGAGCCCTGGCGCAACAATGAACGACATTACTGTGCCGTCTGCAATGCGTGGATGGGCAGCGATCGTCAGTCAATTTTATTGCACGAAAACGGAAAGAAGCACAAAGAGGCCGTAGAAAATGATTTGACGAGGAGGAGGGATGAGAAGGCACAGAAGGAGAAGGACAGGAAGGGTTTGGAAAGCGTGTTTGCGAGTGTGAATGCTGCCGTGGGCATTTCAGTTGGTCCGAGTGGCAGTAATTTTGGATCGGCAAAGCCATGGGGTTTCCCTCCTGTACAAAATGTGACACATCTTGGAGGTCCGCCACCTCCAATAAAAAAGGAGAGTCCCATGCCCAAACGGCAACCAATGAAAGTCACATCCACAGACACAAAGCCAAAAGTACCATCGAAACCCGCATTTGATCCCAACCTGGGCCACTATGTTCAGGAAGGGATAACCTATCTAGAAGGTCAAATATACGCCAGAGTTTTTGAGGAGGGAATGCCAATTCAATTATGGATGGGAAGTGTCGCTGCCTCTGACGAAGAGAAGCGTGACCTTCGAAATTACAACCATTGGAAGAAGATGGCATTATTAGCAAAGGTTTTGAAAAAGAGAGGGGGCGAAGACATATCTTGCCATGTTTCCTACCTCCTAAATTCTACGGACGATGATGAAACTCTAGAATCAAATGTGTTGCCATCTAGGATACGACTTGTGCTCGGTTCGGATCCATCCATACCATCTACAATGGAGGAGGCACATTTGGCATTGATGGGGGGCGAACACACAATTCAAAAAGAAGCTGATAGCACTGCCAGCATTGACGAGAACACGGGGTTGTCTGGCTGGTCTACCACAACTATCCGCAAGGTATCATCCCACTACGAACAAAATCAGGAGAAGAAAAGGAAGCGTCAACACGAAAAAGAAGTTGCCGAGTACAAGGAAAAGAAAGAGAAGGAAATCCAAGCACGAAAGATGGAGGAAGCAAAATATGCCAATGCTCATGATTCCGCATTGGGTGCATATGATGTTTGGTCGTCGTCGACGTCTGCCGTGGAGGGGAAGACCAGGGCATACAAGGGGGTAGATATTACCAAGGAAACAAAGCTGGAAGTTGCGGATACAGCCAAAAGCTTGTCGAAGGGCAAGGGTAGTGTGGCGTTTAAGAAGAAGAAGTTGAAGAAGAGAAATGTCAGGAGGACCTCTGCGGATGACGATTAAATCATCTTCGTTATTTTTCCACTTCGATCCATATCCATAATGATAATGAGGCTTTTCAGCAAGAATAAAAAAAGGACTGTCATCTGGAACAGTCATTTTTTCTAGTGGCTATCATGGCAAAAAAGGGTGTGTAGAGCTCCATTGAGGTGAAATATGACAGGTTTGACACTTGGAACAAGACTTTTTCCCGTTCCTAGCCACCATGCCAGGCCTCATTACTAGTAAATAATGATAGCCTGAGCAGTCTCAAAACGCTCATGCGCACATTCGAGTGATGATTGCATCCCGTTATTAACTGAGATCTAGAAATTTCTGTTTTTACTAATAATTTTACCACAGCCCATCACTGAGGCCGAGGTAGTTTGAAGGTAGAGAAATTCCAAGTTTCGTCAGTCTTGCTTGTGTTTGTTTTCGATGTGGCCAGATATAATACGCTTGTAACAGCTCCTTCCACTGTTAGACAATTTGGAATAGAGCTCGTTAGGAACATCTTCAATCATTGTATTGATGATGCCCACTGCCATGTCTCTTTCTATAGGTGCGAAGATCGTAATGGAGTAGGTGGACCATCGGGTGTATTGATGATCTTGAGCGACATTTCTTTTTCCCCCTTTCCACTTGTGATCTGTCTTTTTCCAACTTAATCTGCATGTAGGCGTAGAAGAGATGTGGGAAACTAACATTGTCATCAATAATTTCCTGAGAAAGTCTTGGAATGTGAGGTGATAGAATCTTCTTGAACTGCGGCCAAAGATGCTTGCTTTCGCCTTCCTTCGTCCTCAACCCAGTCTCGCCGTATAGTTCCAAAGGAAGGACAAGGTGGAGGAGAGACTTGACTACAGGGAAGTCGAACAGATCTTCGGTGTAAGGGGACATATCCAATAGATCCGATATTTTCTTTTCCATTGCATCTTTCGCTGATGGCAGGTCATACATGTGGGTCAATTGCAGCACACACAGAATCTCGCCAAACTTATCATTTCTCTGCTCTCTTTCGTATTCGGGGCGTCCCTTTCCCCAAAAAGATTCCTTGACCTCACTGAAGTAGTTGTTGGCCAGGTATGCATCACATTCATACACATATTCAAGCATCTGGAACTCATGAAACCAAGGAACGAGCGTAAGTACATTTTCGTTGTTAATCTCAGCCCTCCTCATCTTCTGCGGAGAAATGAAATCATAGAAGAGAATCCACTCTTCAGGGACCTTGTCAGGGAATTCAATTTTATGCAGTGCCCCCTCTTTCATACTGGAACTAAGCATTGTATCAAGATATTCCGATGCAAATGATAGCATGACACTGTAACATTCGAAATCTTGCTTGGAGTCGCCGGAACCAACTGACACGATGACATCAGGAGGTTGAGATCTGATCTTCTTTCTCGCTGGGCTCGCAGTTTCAAGACTCCGAGGTGTCCCCAACTTAGCTGCCGCTGCATGAACCCCAGACATTGTAATTCAATTATTTCTTAACAAGTGTGCTAAGAGGAAAGAGGAAATAGAAATGAGCCTTCTTGAGCGCAAGATGCCTTGTGTAGGTGTGGTGTTGTTGAAACTTTCATATTTGTACCAGGTCCTGGGTGGCGGGTGGCAGGTGTTTGTTGAAGCGTGGTTGAAGCAGTTGAAAATTGCGTTGGCGGACAGGTCCCACCACTGGCGCCACGTGAAGCCCCCGATGATTTTTTTGTAGGACCACACCGGCAGCAAGGAGGATGACTAAAAATAGCATCAAAGTCAATCATATGTGCCTCTGCCATTTGGCTCCCTCGCCGATAGAAGACATGTTTTAGTTCGACGTTGGTTAGTAGCCGTGTCGAATGAAAAATGAGTATCAACGATAACTGAATTGGGTTCAACAGTTCTTCTACGTTAATAGTATTATACTCGGTGCAGAGTGAGATTTGAATCAGCCGAAAGTACCGTAGAGCAATCATGCTCCTGTCGCAAAATCCGAAGTATCAAACATATATAATAAGACAGGCCAAGCAGCGCCCTCGTGAGATCTTCTGAGAAGCTTGATTGATCTATTTGTTGAAAGTCTAGATACGAGGAGGACGAGCTATACCAAGTGTTTTGAAGTCCTTCACACGTGAAATGAAGCCACAGTGGAAGTCAGCAGAATTTGCAGGACCACAGACCAGAGCAGCAAGGTTACAAGTGAATGAGACGAGATGAGACGCAAGGAAGTTTTTCGTTTTGGATAGTCTGGCTTTACTTCCATCATTTGTTTGGTATTATATTTATAACTCCCAACTCTATCTAATATTGTTGACATGTCAATTCTCTGTACAAAGATATCTTGCTAGACCAAGTTTCAACAAGAATACAACCTAAAACTCTTGGATTTGATCCAAGCTAAAAGAATCTAGTAAGTTCCATTCGTACCCCTGCATTCCCACACACTGGTACTTCAACTTACAACAAAGAATATGCATTGACAACACACCCAGTAAAACTATAACTACACTCAGAGATAACAGCATTCTGAGATAGCAGATGGTTTTCATACATCATCGAGGTAAACTACAACCACACTCAGGTTGTCATACGATCCCTTCTTCAATGCTTGGCCACAAAGGTTTTTCGCAATGTCGCCTGCCTTGTAGCCTTCTCCACGCATGCGGACAACTTCTCTCCCTACTTCTTCATTTGACATGACTTCGAACAATCCATCACATGCAAGTACCAATGCACATTTTTGTCGGTCTGCCAACGCGCTTGCAAGGTTCACTGTGGTCACGTCAGGATCGCTTACTATGCCTTTGGAGGTGACATAAGATCCTTCTAAGGAACGACACAGTGCATACTGATAGTCTCCCACCACCATGTATGAACCTGAAGTAATTGAGCATACAGGGACTGAGTAGTCCAACCCCATTTCCTTACCGCGTTCCAACCTTTCAATCTCAATTTCATCATCCGGGGAATGATCTCTAGTTTCAAATGCAACAACTGAGTCGCCGAGCTCAGGAGATGTAGGCTGGCCAACTACTAGGGTTCTGGAGTCTCCGCAGTTGAGCACTGTCAGTTCGTTGGTGCCACTTGGATTCATGGAAATTGCAGCAATGGTTGCAGTGGTGCCAGCTACTTACATGGTTGCATTTCAGTGGCAAGACAGGTGAGAGATATAATTGCACTGAGTTGGACAAATAAAGCCAAGCTGATATAACTTACCAACAAGATCGGTCGATCCAGTCTCTGCAAACAGTATCCCGTTAAGAGGATCATAATCAGCAACACACTAGTAGAAGCAGATACAGTGAGCTTCCGAAGCACGGCAAACATAATAAATCAACATCACCATTGCCATATCTTACCTCCCCATTTGCATCGCATCCACCGCGATAAGTATTGCATGTAATCTCCCAACTGTTCTCCAGGGCCTCTCGTATTGAAGCTTCAGGAGAAGCCATTAATTCTGAGGTAAATAGCGATGGAAGGAGACTAGAGCATGTTTCACTTGCTGCGGTACCAGCATGACCATCAAACACGGCAGCCAGTAGCACATCTCCAATCTTGTCATTCTTGATCTCGTGCAGTGCTGTGATTTTTGAGGACAGGCAAAATGGAACGGTGAGTTGAATTCATCCTAGTATTGTGGAACTGTGTTGCAAAAATCGAACTGAAATAAACAAGACTTACCAAAAGCATCTTCTTGAGCTCCCCTGCGCCCTCCACTTTTCCATGTGCCCTGGCCCGATACCCTGGCAATTCGAGCATTCTCCGTTTGGTCTGTTTTAGGCAGGGCTCGGGGTCGACTTATTCTATCAAAGTGCAACTTTAATGATCCTCCCTTTGGCTGGCGGTTAATCTAGAACATGACAAAATATGGTGAGGGGCAGTTGTCAATAAGTAGAAAGGATGTAAGAATCTCAAAATTCAAGCATGGAAAAACAAGTCGTCCTTACCAATTTGATGGCTTGCTCAAAACCACCGTCAACAAAGGGGAGCTAAGAGACAAAAAATGAAAGAGTTATTAGTCGGCCCAGTAAGTAGGCAGCGATCAAAGTTCAAGCATGAAAACAACATCATCATCTTACCTCTCCAACCCCCCTCAAGCGATCACCCACTTCAAATATCCCAAGCTGGCCAGATTGTGAACCATCTTCCCAGCCTTTCACGAACACTTCACCGGGAAGTGCACGTTGCGTTGCCTGTTGCCATAGCTCCCATTCATCAGTACTCATACCACTGCCATCCTTCTCAACCTCTGACACCTGCGCCAAAATCAATCCAATAGCAATCCCCTTCTTGAACGATGCCAAGTAGTGCAATGGACGAGGCATATTTTCCGGATCCAAATTGATCACACAGCTTTCAAATGACTCAATGACTGTTTCAAAGTATGATTCTTCACGTGCAACCTCCGAAATGAGGGCATCGCTCCACTCCACCTCTCCATTACGTAGCCCAATGACTTTGATCAACTGATCAAGTGCCTGCGATGATGTAATTCGATCACGAGGATCTTTCTCGAACATTCGTTTGAACAATGCCCAAAGACCTCGACGTTCGCCCAAGTACTCGAGTCCATCGACGATACCGGAGGGACGGAGCTTGGCACCCAACTCTTTTTCTAGCCATGAATCCAGGTCGTAGTTTACTTCCTTCAATTGTTGTAGAAATCCAGCATCGGCTGCCAGAGTTAACAAGATGGATGGAGATGAGTCTTGGCAGAAAAATAATCATACCTCAAACCGCAAAGATTAAACAATACACCACTCACTCCGTTCATCAAGCAAATTGAACAAAAGCTGACTCATAATCAACCCTGCCGAAAACACATCAAAACTAAGCGGATTATCGTTCACTTTCACAAACGTCTCGGGTGCCGAATACACGGGGGATATTGCGACAATGCCTTCATCGTACCCGACACGTTGAGTCCCACCCGAGAATAGGTTGTCTAACGCGTTTCCTTTGCCAGGAGTTATGGGTGACGGGTCGAGATCGGCGGCACTTCCAAAATCGATTAGTCGGAGGCGTTGGTTCGTTTTATCGCAAAGGAGATTTCCAGGTTTTACTGAAGGAGAAAACAAAATATACAAATAAAAAGAGGTTATAAGATGCATGGGCTACAGTGGCAAGTGCAACACAATGCAGAGTGAAATACTCACAATCACGATGGACAATATTACAGTCATGTATCTCCTTCAAATTCTCAAGGACAGATAAAAAGATGGCATCGAGAGTATCTCCAAATGTAGAACTTTCAGGAAGATTCATTGCCTTTTGTATGTCGTATAAATGATGATCGTCTTTTCCACTTTGGTGTTGATCTTTCCAGTCCATCTGTGTGTGGTTTGTAGTATGTTTCAGTATCACAGAAAGATGGCATGACGAAGCAGGATATTTATAAACTGCTATGTTGTTGCACTATCTACTCACCTCCATGGCATCCAACAATGTTTGAGCAGGGTCATAACTCATGGTGGGTGATTCAGTATATAGGGTGGAACCTACGAATTCAAATGTCATCCATTCATGACCTTTGCTTTTACCATCATTGCCATTATTTGCTGAAAACCATCCATTGTCAGATGATTCTTCCTTACCCAGCAGACCATAGCCTTGAATAGTCTCACTATTTTCTAACTCATTGCCATTTCCATCGTCTTGGTATACACCCAAAAAAGATGGTGTAGCTTTCACAGAAGCGCTATCATTATCATCTGCAGTTTTCTTTTGCTTCTTCTTAATATCGTCCTCCAACTTTTGAAAGCAATGCCTTTCTACTTCCCAATAATGTTTACATCTTTCACTTCGTGTCTTTAGCTCTGATGGTGATAAGGATTGAGTAGATTCATCACCTGTTGTCTTTTCAGCTTCGCCAGTCTTGATAACCAAGCCAGTCCTTTGTCCAACCGCCAGCTCCTTCTCGTCTTTCTCCATTTTGAGTATTTGCGAGGGAACATTTGCCTCGAGTTCGGACAGTGTCCATGCTCTTTTGGTTATGCATGGTTGAATATCATCCTTGGATCGGATGAGGAAGCCTTGGTGTACAGTGCCGTAGGAGCCGGATCCGACTCGTTTGCCAATGCGGAGAAGAGGGAGAGAGCTGTCGTCAATATCTCCAAGTAAGGTTGCAAAAGTCGTTTCAGCGGTTGAAGTGTCGGATAGTAGCAGTGAAGTCAGTGCTGGCCGTTGGCGTTGGTGAATACCTGATGCCTGTCGGTGATGGTGATGGGGGCGGGGGCGTTGATGCTGACGATGTTGATGGCCGCCGACGCCGATGCAATTTGGGCGGCACAAGGACAACGGGGTTGTATGACGAGATGGGAGAGTCCACGCCCACGTCTCTCCAGCCGACAGAAGTAGAAAAGCTGGCAGGCAACGTGCCCAAAAGGTTGGGTGGGTTGGTCGAGTCATCATGGAGATGGGGGAGTTTGGCTTTTGCCACTTTAGTAAACTTTAGATACTTATTGCACCATACGAATATACCTCTAGGTAGGTACCTACATAAGTACTATTGTACGATACCACGCGGAAGACTCACTTGTGGTTGTGAGAGTTACATACCATATCGTACGATATGTAGTTGTGAGTTGTGATGGCTGCTTGGGTTGGCGCCAAAAATCCGAAAAGATGGCATATCGCTCAAATATCCCCCACCAAATTATTATTCACAAGAGACAGTTGTGAAGAGGACAAAAAAATATGTCAATGCATTGGCAATCATCTGATATCTTTATTCCTTTCACATTATTCTACATCATGGCAACATTTCAAAGTCAAAAACGAGATTCAATAGGGTAGAAGTAGCTACGGTTCCTTCCGCGATTCTGCCCACCAACCAACAAGACCAGTTTCACGCTGCATTGCCAACGTTCCCACATGACCTTCTCGGGTCCTCCTATCATGTGTTACATCCTGTAGGGCACGAACCTTACAGGCTTTCGTTTTCAAGAGAGTGTTTTACAACATGACATGAGAAAATCAAGTATACATAAACGCCAAAGCTACAATAAAAAACATCATTCACATAGGTACGCACTATGACAGCTTTAGCAATGTCGGAGTTTGCCACTTCTCCTGCTTCAAGCTTTTTGCGTGTTTGCTGCACCACTTCCATGAAATGACTTCGTCTTTCCATTAATGTGTGTTCCTAGAGAAGAATGCAGCAGAGCTGTAAGTCTCTCCACTAGATAGAGCCCAAGAACTGATCAAGCAAAATCATAACAGACATGTGAAAACAAAAGGAGTAACTTACATTCACCAACACCTTCCCTCCCTTTTCTTTCACCAAACCACTTGCCACTATTGACCTTCTCACAGCACCCTTCCTGCCAGAAATTTTACTGTTCCTGCCAGGATTTTTACCCCACCTCGTTTTTTCGGCCGTCGGCCCACCATGGGATTGCCGCTTTTACTAGTAAAGTAAAAAAATGAAATCTGTTCATATTGCCCGTATGCCCAACCCAACGCTCACATCACCTCGAGACGTGCAATTCGAATCAAGCTAATAGTTGTATCATCTGTTCATCTATTATATTCGCCGAGATGTGAGCATTTCGGTGCTACTGCAAAATTTGCCATGGTAGTTCATGCTTTTTCGGTGAACAATGGCCGGAGTAAAAGAGATGATTACGCGAACAACTATTGGCCTGATTCGTATTAGCTGTCTTGAGGTGATGTGCGCGTTGGGTTGGGCATACAGGCAATAAGAAAAGATTTTAAGTTTTGGGTTTACTAGTAAAAGCGGCAATCCGAAGTACCTACGTCACACAGCACTACGCTTATATCCATACGCCAGGAGACTCTGAGCAGCGCGCTCGTCGCCTCTCTGCATCTGACGCCGTCGATCTGCCTCTTTATTTCTTCTCTTCATCTCGGCCATTCTCGTTTTCGCCGCCCATTCTCCAGCGTTCCAACTGTGTATTATCATGTCGTGACTAATAGGATGATGCGCATACTGCGACTCTGCCGACAAGAACAAACTCCGCAATTGCAATCGGTGCAACGTGATTTCGTATTGCGGTCGTGAATGCCAAACAAATGACTGGCTCTCCACACACAAAGACATCTGTGGAAGAATATTGGCTTTGGACGATTTGGAACAAGGGAGCCAAGGGGGCAGAGCACTAGAGGTCGTTAACGTTCCATCACACTGGGATTATGTGAATGTGAATTTTTCAGAGGCCGTGTGATGGAAATAACGTTAATCACGTGAATTACTCTTTCGT
>JALLAU010000664.1:0-13457 GCA_036939495.1 Thalassiosira hispida
TTGGGAGTTTTTTACGGTAGGTAATTGGGACAGAAGGACTGCACGACAGTCTGGCTTAGGGTGGCTTAGGGGGCCTTTTTCGTTTTGGTGTCTGAACGTGGTGTGAATGGGGCCCACGGCCGCGGACAAATAATGATATCGTACAGTATCGTACGTAGGTACCAAAACAGGGCGTAGAATTCTACATGATATTGATATCCCCCTAAAAGGTAAATAATGTCACAAAGATATTCTTTCTGAGAAACCACCATCAACAACCCAGTAGCCAGAGGAGGCCAGAAGAAGTAACAGCCACCATGTCGCGATGTGACCAACCGAACTGATACACTCGAAGTAACATCTCGCCATCATCATCATCATCAACATCAACACATCGACCTCCTCAGCAATAATTTCATACCCCCCCTCCGACAATGGCGACCATACCCCAGACGAAGTCAAGAAAACGTGACGATAGCATCGCCATGATACAGATGCAGACCATGACCGACGGTCATGCCGCCTCCGGAGCTACCGCTACCGATAACACCAGTCGTCCACAAGATACCCCCGCATTGGCACTGGCCGCTGTCGTGCCCAAGGCCACGGCCAAGGCCACGGCCAAGGCCAAGGCCAATGCCGTGTTGGTGTCGGCAGTCGGCTTCATACTTGTATCCAAGAGTAATGAACCCTGCGAACACGAGTTTTATCCAAAGCGTGACGTTCCTCAGAAGAAGAGGGGGGTGTCAGCAACAACTTCTCCAGCCCCCGACCCCAAGTCTATTGACGAGGCGGCGGAAACCGCACCCGTCACTGCCCAACCCACCGCTGGTAAGGTGACGGAAAACGCCGGCCGATGGACGCCAGAAGAGCATCTTCTCTTCCTCAAAGGGATCAAAAAATATGGCAAGGGATCCTGGAGTTTAATTGGCATTCTCATCAGGACACGTAGTAAACAACAAATCCGTACCCATTCCCAAAAGTATTTCGAGAAGCTGGCCAAGTCCACAAGTAAAGGTGGGACAAATAATGTGGTGGTACGCATGGAGACGAAAAATGTTCAAGTGAAAGATGATGTCATAACGTCATTAATCAATAAAAGGAGTAATGAATCTCCCTCAAAAAAATCGCCTCCCAAGGCTACGGAGACGATTTACCATATTAAGCGTGGCAGTGATGATCCGGAAAAACATATCCGTCCTTATCCTTTGCTATCCAAGCAATGTCAAAGAGGAAGTGCAGATGTCCCGACGCCATCCTCCAAATCCCCTACAGTAATTGATCCCAAGACACTAAATTCGAGTGAAGGTGATCTGATCACGATAGATGCGGACGACGATGATTCGTCTACACAGGAACAATCGCTCTCCGAGGCTGATATATTGGCTGCACTTTCGGCATTGAAGGCGGCACGGTCTACCATCCAAGAACTACCTGATTCGTCCTCCTCGGAGGAAGTCGATTTGCAAAGTATGAGGGAGGTAGCTGATGAGATAGAGGCCATGATTAGGATGGGTACTTTGGGGGA
This sequence comes from Thalassiosira hispida, assembly GCA_036939495.1. Classification (NCBI taxonomy): domain Eukaryota; phylum Bacillariophyta; class Thalassiosirophyceae; order Thalassiosirales; family Thalassiosiraceae; genus Thalassiosira; species Thalassiosira hispida. The sequence goes on from JALLAU010000664.1 coordinate 1,508, forward strand.
TGATCTTCCAGGCATGAAAAATGTGTCCGAGGGGACAGAGAGTGATGGGGATACAGATTGTAGTTTGGGCGAACATCATTTCAATTATTCTGTTACTGACCCCTCGAAGCTTCAATTGGACATGGGTCCAAACTCAGTGTCGTTGGATTCTGAACAGATCCCACGTTCCGCTACCACCTCAATGGAGTCCAACACCATTGGAAAGAAGGGTCCGAGTTTGTTGGGGGAGGTGAAAGGGGATGGGACTACAGAGGTTAGCGCCCCATTAGAAAAGAGTGTGCCCCACACCAGTACAAAGTGCAGCACTTCCAACGAGGGCAGTGTAGGGACGCATCAGTTTTCTTCTTCTGTGGCCCATCACCCGAAGCCAAAGATTTCTCAATTGGGCGTGACTCCTAACTCAGCATCGTTGGATCTTGGAAAGAAGGACCCAAGCCCCACCACTACAATGAAGCAAAATATTTCCAGTGCCAAGATTGCTACTGATTCAGTCGCAAAGTCCTGTGACAAAAGAAAATTCACATGTGAAAGCAGCACTGGAGCAGCCACTTCCCAAGAGCGTGTGAAGAAGTTTCGCGACAAAAAGAATAGTACACCAGAGGGGAGGGAAGAACAGAAGGCCATGAACCGTCTATACAAGAAACGTTTTTACATCAAAAAGAAAATCAAATCCCTAACTGAGGAAAATACCAAGTTGCGAGCTGATTTATGTGAAGAAGACACACAAGAGGTGGCGAAGCAAGCACACAATTATAGAGCAATTCAATTGACCTTCGAATCATCGAAGATCAAGAGCATAGAAGATCCGGGTTTGCTTACTCCCATTGTGCTGATGGATTTGGATGTCAAAGTTTTGAAGTTTGAGCAGAGAGAAATGAAGATAAGGGCGAAGAGGCGGGAAATGGCTGCCACCGCCCATGAAGACTCTCAAGACGACGCTCTAGCTGCACTTGCTTCGCTAGCGGCAGCAAAGCCAGCCATCCAAGAAAAATCCACTCCTCATGGTTTCGTGCCTTGTTCGCTTTCGGACAGCGAGCACAAAAATTGGGATTCTATGCATGGTGGCGAGACAAAGCTAGCTAGATTGGGTGCCACGGATGTTGTGGCAGCCCCAACTGCAGCTACTGGACATCATTATTCATGTTCTACAAGTTCAGAGGCTCGAGTAACGGGTTCAGTGTCACCTGATTTGGAAATGAAGGATCCGCCTCCTGCTTCCAACACCTGGCCCATCACCTCCTTTGGCAAGAATCCCGTGAACAACACTGAGCGAGCAAGGAAACATCGTGCCAAAAAGAGGAGTACACCCAAAGGAAAAGAGGAACTAAAAGCTGCCAGTCGTCTGTACCAAGCGCGCACGCGTTTGAAGAAGAAAATCCAAGGCGCGAAGGAAGAGAATGCGAAGATAAAAAACGAGCAAAGAAGTGACCTGAGTCTCAGGGAATTAGTAGGTGTGGATAAGAGAGTACAAGAGTACAAAACCAGCTTGATATTTATGAAGAAGAGTAAGATTCCATATGCTATGTTGTCCAAAGATGAACTGTTGGAGGTGGAGCATAAAGTTGTTCAGTTTGAGAAGAAGCAATTGAAGAAAAATGATTCCATCGTCCAAAGATGAACTGTCGGAGGTGGAGCATAAAGCACGGTTTTCCCCACTCTCGGGGGGCGCTCCACTACTAAATTAATTAAGAAAGACCTACGCTACTCTGATCAAGATGGTATGTAGATGCTGATATCGATACGCTACAACAACATCATACGCACACACCTAAGGCACGCTAGGTAGCAAAGTGGCATACTTTTTGAATCGTCTTTGGCAATGGTGCAGGATACTCCTAACCAACCAATACTTCCACGCGATATGCTAGTCATGATTACTGATTTTTCGCCGAATAATATATTCGTATGTGTCTACTACCCCAGACCCCAGCTCGCTGACGAGAATCGAGGCAATGAACTATCTAGGCAATGAACTATCTATCGTAGGCAATGATTGGTTCGTCGTGAGATTCAATCAGATCTACCTACATAGGTAACGGCTCTTTCTCCTTGCCAGCTAGCTACCTACCTCTACCTACCTACCTACGATGAGGATAATCATATTACTAGAGGAGGCTTTTCCTCCTCCTCCTCCGACTGCCGTTTGGCGATTTTGGCGAATTCGCATTCGATCCCACATCATGGATGGAGCGGCGGGACGCAATAAATGGCGGGAGATGAAGAAGAGACGCGCCCGCAACTTCGACTTCGGGTTGTCAAAAACGGACAAATACGAAGAGGCAATTTTGAAGGGGGGAGACGTGGACTCTTCTCTGTCTGGACCAATTTTCGTGGAGCTATCAAAATAAAACACGTTCATGATGATGAAAAAACAAATAGAAGATGAATAAAGCAAGTGAGGACGAGACTATTGCTTCCTATCGAGGAAAATGGGGCGAGTCCATTGCCCATCGCGTAAAAATGAGGAAGATGGGAAAGATGAGAGATGATGCAGTTCATCGTTATCATGGGGATAGTTTAGAGGTTTGTAAAGCAAGTAATGACATCAATGGAGACGGTGATTTAGTGCTGGCAATGGCAATGAATTTGTCGCAATTTGATGCCAAATCAATGGCAACGGGTTTATTAATTGATGATGTAAATGAGCTTGATGATTTAGTTACGCAAAGAACATTATCGGATTTAGAGGAGAGCGTTAAGAAGATGGATGTATACCCATTTGTTTCACAGCCATCTTTAAATCTTCTTGATGAGGATTTGTCGTCACCCCTATTTAGAGATGAAGAACAACGACAAGATATGCACTATCTTGATCAACCTGTGGAGGATTTGTCTGCTATAGAAGCAGTTGACAGCATAACCAGTAGGGGGGTGAGTCTATATAGGGATGAAGGACAATGTCAGGATATGCACTATCTTAATGAAGTTGAACTTGCCAAGGATCTGTCTGCTGTAGAAGAGGTTGACAGTTATAAGTTGATGAATACAAAAACAAAATATGTAGATACCAATTTGAGTGAAGCAGATGCCAGCAAAGATGATGTAATGGAATACGAGACGGATCAAATAAGAAATGTCTATACAAAAGAGTTGAAGGGGAAAAGAGGGAAAGTTCGCGATGCCTACGCAATACATTGTAAAGAAGAACGTAAGCGCAAGCGAGGAGCCTACGCAACACACGGCGAAGAAGAACGTGGACGCAAGCGAGGAGCCTACGCAACACACCGCGAAGAACAACGTGATCGCAAGCGACCAGCCTACGCAATACGCAAGGAACATGAACGTAAGCGATATGTTGGTACCCAATGTGATATTGATAAGTTTGATGCCACCACTGTCGAGCCATTTGACTGTGGCCTATATGATAAGGTGTGTAAATACTGCAATGCATTGGGATACGAAGGTGAAAATAAAGCGACCAAAAAGAAGGAAGTACATTTTGGAAAGTTGTGTTGCAATCAAGGAAAGATTAAGCTTCAGCATTTACCGTGGTTACATCGCCCTGCTGATTACTGCAATTATATGGATAAATTGACAAAACAACAGCTTAATGCAGTGAAGGCATGGGAAGATTTGACTAACGAGCAATGTAATGCAGCTGAAGAATTGTATCATTTGTTTGTAGATAATACCAAAGAAGCCAGATACTTTCGTAACAATCTAAGAAAATTTAATGCTGCTATGTCTATGGCTTCTTTGCAAGTGACAGATGCAACTATGAAAAAAGGAACAGCAGCTGCATTCAAAGTGTGTGGAACTCTGTATCGACGAGTAGGTCCCATGCTCCCATCGCTGTTGCCAGACCTTGGTGCAACATGTACTCAAGTTTATTTCCTTGATCCAGAATATCAAGCTGAACTGCGTGCATCAAGGTTCAAAGATGCAAAGCAACGCCAAAATATCTACCAATATGACTTGGTGATGTTTAAGAAACTCCACAGGATTTTGTTGGCGTGTAAAAATACTTATTTGCGTTCTTTTCTATCAGCGCATGAGTTTGTACAACAACGACAATTGAACCCCGATGATATTGAGTTTGAGATTCATCCTCTTGAGCGTCCTCAAGATGCATACCAACAAGGACTTTCCCATCCAGGCCGTTACCATTTACCATCGGTTCCTGAGATATCTATTTTGATACCAAATCAAGAGCATCCAGGAGCCGAGCGATCGGTTGTTTGTCAGATGCGCCAGTCAACTATGGACGAAGCACATTCATTGAAGTTTGTGTCTGATGGCCATCGTTCGTATGAGCCATTGCAATATGAGTTGCTTCGGCCATTTGGCACCGATGGGTGGAACTATAATACATTGTCGGGTACACATAAAGTTTCCATTCCTGAATACACTCGCTATCACATGATGGAGAGAGTAGGAGAAGAGAGCATGCTGCATCGTAGTAAGAAGTTATTTCAGCAGTACGTGACTGATCAGTATGGACGTGCTGAAAGTCGATCTTTGGGTTATCTGAAAAGTCAAGCAATGCAAACTAAGTTGAGGCGAGACTCACGTTTCAATGTCATACGTTCTGTCCTTCATGGAAATATCGAGCAAAGTGGACGACAGACCATCTTGCCATCTTCACACACGGGTAGTGATCGTTGGTATTATAAAAAATTTCAAGATGTCATGGCAATTGTGGGAGAATATGGAAAGCCTCATCTTTGGATAACGAATACTATGAACATCAATTGCAAGGAAGCCAAGGATCGACTGCGACCGGGTGAAACGTCTTATGATCGACCTGATATTCTAATTCGGCTCTTTCGACTCAGAAATGATGCAATGATGGATGACATCATCAAGCATGAAATATTTGGCAAGGTTGTTGCATATGTAACCGTGATTGAATTTCAGAAGCGTGGGGCACCTCACTCTCACTCTCTTATTTGGTTGGAAGATTTTGATTTGACTGTGAAGAATATTGATAACATGATATCTGCCGAGATACCGCCAGAAAACAGTCTATTACATCCATTCGTTAGACAGTTTATGCTGCACAGGTGTGGACAGTGGTGCCAACGAGATGGGCAATGCAAAGACAACTTTCCATTCGATTTCTCAGATGACACCTTCATTGTAGAGGATGCATATCCCAGATATCGTCGAAGATCGCCTGCAAGTGGAGGCAACACATGTGACAAGCGTTATGATCGCAAGCCAACGACAGTTACCAATCAAAACGTCGTGCCTTACTCGCCGTACTTGCTCATGAAGTATCAATGTCATGTAAATGTACAGATGTGTAACTCGTTTAAGGCGGTCAAATATCTTTGCTTTTACCCTCTTAAAGGAGAGGATTTAATGTTGATAAAAGTTGACGTGCCAAATCGCAACGATGAAATCGGCCGGTACGAAACGAGACGATATATTAGCGCTTGCAGTGCCACTCTTTATTTGATGGAAGTGTCAAGAGTGAAGATACATCCTTCAGTAATGCAACTTCCAGTCCATTTGGAAAATGAAGAATCGATTGTGTACAAACCCAATCTCAAAAGTGCCATCGATGCGATTTCCTCTAAACAAATGACACAATTGCAAGCTTATTTCCACAGAAATCAGTCGTATCCCAAAGAAGCTGCCAAGAAATACAAGTATGAAGAATTCCCAAAACATTACGTATTTGATACCAAAGGAAAAACTTGGCAGGAACGGCAGATTCTTCAATATTGGCAATTGGGTCGCATGGTAGCCATCCATCCCCAGGCTACTGGACAGTTATTTTACCTTCGGTTGTTGCTCAAAAACAAGGGTGGAGTGAAATCATTCGAGGATCTGCTGACCGTCGACAATCACAAGTGTAAAACGCCGAAGGAAGCCTGCATTGCCATGGAGCTGTTGTAAGATGATGCACAGTGGATTGCGTGCATGAACGAGGCAGCTGATTGCAAAGTTAGCACCTACCCACTGCGAAATCTTTTCTGTGCTATTATTCTCAATTGCGAACCAACAGATCCTCCAGCACTTTTTGAGTTGTTCAGAAAAGCAATGAGTGAAGACTTTTTGTGGAAGCGTAAGCATATGCCCACAGAAGATAAAGAAAAGTATGCAAACAATGATCTTCTACTTACCTTGAATGACATTTTAGTTCAACACGATAAGTGCAACGCTGATTTTGGTATGCCAATGCCAGATGAGAGCTTGCAATTGGATGCCATCGATAATGAAGAGGAGTATGATCCCCAAGCAGAGGAGTATTTCAATGAAAATTATCCATTGTTAAATGAGGAACAACGAGCAGTGTTTGATTTCATTAAGCAATGTATTGACAAAGATAAGCCCTGCCTCGTTCATGTCGATTCTCCTGCAGGGTCTGGCAAAACTTTTGTTGGCAATGCCATGTTGTCATATGTCCGAAAAAATCAGCGTCTTGCAATTTCTACTGCAATGACTGGGATAGCTGCAATTTTGCTCATACTGGGAACTACAGCCCATAAACGATTTGGATTTCCCATTCCTTGCATTGGACATTCGACATCCAAGATATCTTTTGATTCAAAGCAAGCCAGACTGCTTAAAGAAGCAGATCTTATTATCATTGATGAAGTTTCATGCATGACGTGTTGGCTTTTTGAATGTTTGGATCGATTCTTGAAGGAGTTAATGGGCAATGACGAAGTTATGGGAGGCAAACGTGTAGTGCTAATGGGTGATTTTCGACAAGCGTTACCAATTGTGAAGCATGGGAGTCGTGCCAAGATCATTCTTGATAGTATCAAGAACAGCGAATTGTGGCGGTCTGTCAAAACTCTCCGACTCAAAAGAAACATGAGAGTTGAAAAGCTTATTCGTCCTGATTCAACTCTTGAACGTAAAAAGCAATTGGAGGATTATACAAAATGGTTACTTTCCGTTGGTGATGGCACAGCTCCTACCGTTTACAATAACATCATTGAAGTTCCAAGTGAGATGGTTTGTCATGATGTAATGGAACTCGAAGATTGCGTGTATAATGACTTCAATGAGAATGACAACTTCGAGAATCCCAAGTACCTTCGGGGGCGAGCAATCCTATCTTCGACAAACGATATCATCCAAAATGCAAACATCAGTATGGTGAAACGATTAGAAGGTGAAATTCAATGGGTGAAAAGCGTTGATGAATGCATTGATGATGATGACAAAAAAATATTTGATGCCAAGCAACTCAATAAAATTGAAGCCTCAGGCATTCCTCCATTTTGTTTGCCATTGAAAAAGAATGCATGCATCATACTCATTCGCAATCTTAATCTCAAACACCGACATGTTAATGGAACACGATGCATCATCAAGGAAATTAAGCCTCATGTCATCAAGGCCACACTACTGGATGGAGGAAAGTATCCAGAAATATTCATCCCCAAAATTCCCATTGTTTGTGGTGACACTGACTTCCCAGCTAGGTTCAGGCGAACACAATTTCCAATTTTGCTTGCCTACTATTTAACATTTAACAGAGCCCAGGGACAATCATTGGAAAGAGTTGGCATGCGATTACACCGAAGTGTTTTTACTCATGGATTGTTGTATATCGGAATGTCCCGAAGCGGTGATCCTATGTTCATTTTTATTTATGCTGACCAAAATGAATTTCAACATTTAATAGATAAGGGGATATTGGATCCATCAAAGACATATACTCGAAACATCGTCTATCCTGAAATTTTTTATGAACATGATATGGATAAAGTTTAATCACAATGTAGAATTTTGCTGACAGCACCTACTTTTGTATCCAAGTATCAACAATAATATTAAACCAAATTATCACAGCTGTATGTAATGATTCTCAATTTTATGTTCCATTAGTTCGCATTTGAATTTTCAACACATTCACAAACCTACTCATAGCTGCCCACTTCCTTATCAAGTAGTAATAGGATTTCCTGACAAGAAGTCCTACTAATGTACCTTTTAAGTCTCCTAAGGCAACAAAAATAGCGAGAAGTTGAATCATGTCCCGTCGAGTTGTAATGGTTCGTATCAATGCCAGTGTCAGTTATTGACAAACAAGAATGATAAAAAGAACACTGAAGAGACTCTAGGATTATTTATGTCACATTATGGGATACAAAGCTACATAAATCGATGAAAAAAACATACTAAGTGAACTCAATCCCATCTTCATAAATAGAACTTGCTCATAAAAAAAAAACCAGCATGAACGATAATGAATATCAACTGTTGCTTACAATCAATACCCATGAACCGGACGAATCATTAAGTTCCTCATTCATACTACCAATCAATAGCAATTATCATCATATCGTCTATATTTACATCAGGATCGAATACCAATCGCGTGGCATCCCTCACGCACATGGCATCATTGGGTTTCCATGCCAAAGTAACGAACGAGAATCCCGACAATGAAACCATATCCAAAGATGCAAACTATATCAAAACCTGTCCTAAATCACAACGCCAGTCCAAGCATCCGCATCTGCAATGCACAACATCCCTCTAATCCTCAATTCATTCCTCCAATGCATCCAAGCTCGCCTCCAACCCTACTGTCAATCATGCAAAGTCAGGATCTCTATGGGAACATTGTCGATTGCCTTCAGCCAACAGATATAGCTCGCCTTAGTCGATCTTGCCGATCAATGAGATACAGTCCTAATCTTTCCATCAAATGTATTGTAAAAAATGCACTTCTCAGCGGCAAAGTATACAAGAAAAACACAATCGAGAACCTTTATAGTTTACAGCTTTGGCGAGCTATTCATCCAGTTAACAAGCACCGTCTCTTGGCTTTACTTTCCGCTAAATTTTGCGAGTTTTGCCATAGAAGAGAAATCATGTATTGTGGAGCTTACGGTCTGGCCATATGTAATCGTTGTCGCATGCAAAAAACAACGCGAATTATGACACTGCCTCTCAAGAAACTATCTCACCCAGTAGACATCAACGAGCTCATTCATGATCCTCGAATAATAAAACTACCGCATGAACTAACCCGGGAACAAACATCTTGCCGCCATTCGCCCCAGCTTATCATCTATCATGTCATCGAGAGGCCTATCCACGACGCATTCAACCAGAATATCGGACCAATCATCACAAGTATAGATTTAGAGAACATGATAACACTTTCAAGCTTTGCACATGCAGATATCTACATGTCTGATCGCCAACATACATCTCTCCTCGAATCTTCACCTGAGTCTTTGAGAGATCTTGATGACTTTGTGGACACTACGACCTCATACCGCGAAGCTTCTATCCAAGCAATACAAGATCACCAAAGTCAAGAACGCAATAAGAGAATCAACAACAGAAAGAAGAAATCGGCAAGGGTACAAGCTGCATTGGCAGCTTTATTACAATACATCCCCAAGGAACTCTATGCTCTTTTCAACAATCATACAATCAACGAAGAGTATCCGTACCTCGAGCCTCCATACTACTTTCCTGGGAATCCAAGATTTGGCCACAATTGCATGTTTTTCAATCATCCTTGGCTTCAGCAAAATGTTCTACCCTTGATCGAAGCTCCATCCCAATACAGATCACAAATAAGCCTACAGCATTATGCGAGAACCATTTGCACACACTTTCATTCACAACCTATTACACCCGAACACATCCATACTGTCAAATCATACTATGATGAAATTGCAGCTGCAATGCACATAACAGGTAGAAACTGATATTATTGCCGTTTTTGCTCACAACCTGTTTCACTGCTACGACAAATGTGTACATGCAACGAAGATAACAACTGCCTTGATTCCATAACATGTTGACTTAAAATGCCTTGCTTCCATGCCATTGTAATGTAGATTGCATTGTAACATAAATGATTGTTCTATTCCCTAAAACTATATACACCCCCTAACTCTTGAAATGGAACTACATAGCATTCATCAATGTCTCAAAATGAGAATCCTATCAATCCCACTTCCATCTTACAACCTCTATGCAGTCGTGCTCTTCATTAATCATCATGCTTTTATCTACACACAAGCTCATACTAATATGCAAACACTCTCATTGAAACACACACGCACGAACACACCATCACTATGTCTAATGCAAATACTAACACCAATAATTCACTCAACAAAGACGATACCAAATCAAACTCATCAAGCAACAAAAAAGAAGACATTATTGCCTCAAACACAAAACAATGTCATTTCACACCGCTCTCTCCAGAGCACACTGCTTCAGCAATCAAAGTCACGCCAGACAAGTTTGACATTGCCAAAACACACACGCATAAACACACCATTGCCATATCTGATGCAAACACAGACACCAATGATACCCTCAACAAAGGCGATACCAAATCGAACTCATCAAGCAACAAGAAAGAACACATTATTCCAGAGCACACCCCCTTAGCAACTAAAGTCATGCCAGACAAGTTTGACATTGCCAAATATGACATAAATCGACATGCCAAGAAGCTGCTCCGGTTAAAACCATACCTCCAAGATCGTGTCACAAAACAATGGTGTTCTGGATGGTGGGAATTTGTGTATGATGAAAGAGACTATCAATATCTGGACTATATCACTGAAAAAAGACTCAAGAAAATACATGCTCGCAAAGCCACCGAAAGCTCTTTAAAACCAGGAATGCTCATTGACGTTGGAGAGCAAGACGATGACAACGACGTTAAATACACCGAAGACACCACCGAAGAAAATAATGCCAAACAGCCCAGCAAGAAGCCAAAATTGTAGTTGAATCATTGTCCTTCCTACTATATTTATTTACCTCTCGCCTTTGATGTAGTTGATGACCTGACATTGTCTTGCAATGTATTGATGAATAATTTAGATCATTACAACTCGAATTGTATTATGTTGTAAACAATAAAAAATAGTAACATATTTGAACTACTGTCTCAGTCTACCTTCGCACTAGAGCATAGCGACTCTATTTAGTAAGAGTGCTCTCAACACACCAACAAAAACTACTATTGAGGTGAAGCGGCAGGGGCAGCAGGTGATGATCACAAGCTTATCAATTAATTACGTCGGCAGTAGTGATGACGACGTCCACGGTGGCAATCGACGGCGTCGGATTAGGATGCGACGATAAGCTGCTATCGTAAACACGATGGTGGCTGGGTTCCGCGGCGACGAAAAAGGCTTAAGGATTTCAACGCCATAGGCCAAGGAAAGGTACACAGTCATGGTTGTTATTACAATAATATTGTTATGCAAAAGGCGGGTGACGACGTACGGACGGCGAACTTCGAACGTGGCGGTAATCTGCGGTGCTGTGAATACTGGCCACGCGCAAGCGGGCTAGCCGAGCGTCAGCGAGGCTAGTGATTGTTATGATGGCAACGGCAAGCTAAATTCTACCGCAAACAGCGGGACTACTACTGTAGTCCGCGGAAGTATTAGTGATTAATACAATTCAACAGGCTAATGTAAACTCGCGGCCTACAGTAAAATCAAGTCACCATGGCGAACAAGAAGCGCCCAACATTCAACCGCCACATCGCCGCCCAGCCATACCTAGGCCCACCCACCACCACCCACCAACAACGCACAGCAAAAATGACCTGGTAGTAGAAAATGACTTACAAAGTACAGCAACTCGGCAATAGCAATCTACCAAGGACAAGACCTCCCCGACCAGCCCTCTTTCTTGGTGTCTCCCAATAAAAATGCGTGGCCAGCATGTTGCATGTTGCATGAGTTTGCATGTTGCATGGCTGGCCGATGATGGCCCTCAATTCATCGCCTGCGATGGTCATAATATTTTGAGTTTGCGATTTAAGAGACCATGAAAGCCTCAACAATAACAACCGCTCAACGGAGCCACAGCTTTCGCGAGGGGTCGACATCCTCCCGACGCCTCGGCAGCTCGTCCTTGACCGCGTCTAATACCCGATCCATGCTACGCAGCGGCGGATCTTCGGCGTCGCAGGTTGACACCGAAGTCTTCGAGGGTAGAACCACTCTCTTTTGCCCATTGCCCAAGAGGGGATTTTTCTATTCAA
>JALLAU010000665.1:0-13388 GCA_036939495.1 Thalassiosira hispida
CGATTCAAGATTTTAAGTTTATTAATATTAGAATAGCAGCACTCCTTGGCTCTCGGTGTTAGCGCGCACGCGAAATGAGACAATGTTACGATACTGAGCACACGCACGATCGTGGCGAGTTTCTGACCGGGACACACATCTATCTTTTTTTCCGTGTCTTTAAAAGACGGTGGAGACAGATTGGCTTAACGAAGCGCTCTTAATTAATATTTATGGACTCTTTCTTGTATGGACACCAATAAACACATAATCACTGAATCATTTCTTTTTTGGGCACATTATTGACAATGAATACACGCGGCTCTGAGAGAAGCTCGATCAGCGCTCTAAATGGCAATACAGGACCAGACGAACTAGTTGCAGAATTACATGATGAAAATCAGCTTGGTCTTTATAATGATAGCGAAACAAATAATGTAGAAGAGAAAAATTCCAAGACAAAAGACGAAAGCAAAGAACACCCTAGGGAAGAAATGACCATCATCGCCATCAATACTAAAACAGAAGATGGAGGATCTCAATCAACAGCTACAGAAGGCGATGGACAAGATGCTTTCTCTCGGTACTCCAACAGGAATGTCCGAATGATGCATCTCCTAGGACTAGACAGTATCGCCGAAACAAATGAAGATAACATTGAACGGTCAATGGTGGAAGAAGCGGCCAATGCCCAAGTCAATGCGAGGAAAACTCGACTTTCTACTGAGCTCCATGGAAGTGCATTTTTTCTGAACTAGTGCGTAACGTGATGTGGTGATGGAAAAGAAAGATCTAGTTTTGTGCGCGCCGGTTGACCATCACCGATTTTGAATTTATGATACCTAACACTAAACACAACCAATAGCAAACAAATCGATGTCTTTCTCATTAGTGTTATGTTTTCTGTACTTTCATTTCGATAGAAGAGCCCAAAATAATTGAGCTGCTGTGTAGCTCCTGCAACATTTCTCGGCAGCTTTCACGCGATGTTTGATTGCATGAGTCAGGTGGAACTTCTTTCCGTTGCATGTATTGGATAGGTCTAGGCAGGGTGTCTGCGCGAGACTAATTGGGCACCGAGAAACTCGATCAAGGATTGGTAGAGAGAGAGGTAGACTTCTAAATGGTGGGATACTTGAACGCAGAGAAAACTGCACAGAGGCACGATGTGCCGATGTTTTGCACGATTCGAACCAAATCTTTTCATTATTTCATTGCGTTCACAATAGCGCTATGCATTGAATGATATGGCATTCATCAAGCTGTTTTTACATATTCATTTGCAAATGCGACCGGATGAACGAGTGTACTATTGAAGTAAATTTAGTGCGTGTCTAATTCACATCGCCGCTCTGACTGTTGCCTAGATGGCACTCTACCAGTCCCTCGAGACCGACTTCCAAGACTCCGTGTGACGAACGAAATCGCTTTACAAAAACATGATCAAAGATAGCGATGTGATATGGGAGATGAGCCAAGGGCGGTCTCGCGCTATTCCAGGAGAACGAATATATTATGCATGACTTTACAGGCACATAGGTATCGTGCTGATACGGTCAATTCCAATCTATTTCACCTATTGTATTAATACTCGTGATTTTTTGAAGAACAACATCGTCCAATGATGGAACTCTTCCATCATAATATTTCAATCTACATTCAAAATGGTCACAATTAGAAGAAGCAGATGATGGGTGATAAAAAAGTGTTGAAAATGATTTGTGATGAAATCCATATCAGCACATATGGGTAGAATGAAGCAGATACAATCCTGTTAGCCGAAAGCCGAACTTGCCACCTTTCAATTGACTTCTCCATAGAGTAGAGGATGTTTCTTCACTATTTGATTACAAGCATTTTGATTGAATGAGGCTGAGATGTTTTCAATATGGTTGGTAGAAGTGTAAAAACTAAGTGCACTTTTTTGCTAAGTCACAATGATTTGATTTATGATGTTTCAAACAATTACTTCACCTTTTGCAGCACCTATTTATATTCAATCACATTTGATCAGCATTCCCCTCATTTGTTTCAACGGATGAGATGCATTGAATCATTGATACCTACGTGACATCTCCTCCAAATGCTTTTTGTATTCTTGTAGGGAGTCCCAGTAAGGCGCCGCATGGGGTCGAGTTTCTTTTATGAGATCATTCGCTTCTTCGGCACCCATTCCTTCATATTTCATTAGATAGGCTATGAGAAGGGTAACACTGCGATTCAATCCGTACCAGCAATGACTTAGTACCCTACCTCCTGATCTTCTAGCAGCTTCAACAAAATCAACTGCTGCTTCCAATTCATCCATGTGGCTTCGCATAGTTGGACCACCTCTGACACCATCAATGCATAGATACTCAATATCGGCATATAGGTCACATCTTGCCTTTTCTGACCAGTTGACTATGTGGGTTATTCCATTTTGTTCCAAGGATTCTTGGTTCCTAGATGCACCTGCATCAAATGACATGAATTATGCATGTGAGATGATTCAAAACAGGATCTCTCATTTTGATATGAGTCTAATAATATGTAGACTTACCAACAGATCCAACAAAAAGAAAATCATACCCTGTCACTTGAGCGGGTTCGCCATCGGTCTCGGAGAATTCAACTGCTTCAAGCGCCTTGTGGAGCCAAAGGCTCGTATGGTGTTCGTGCATGCTTCTGGCCGAGGTCGAAATGTACTCATTCACTATCAATTCAATCACCGCGTCTCTTCCAAAAGCCGATGACTCTTCTAAGAAATATAGCAGTTCCTCGGTTGCGTGATGTTGGTGTGTGAGTGTCGACATGTTCTCCATTCCGATTAAGCCAGAGGACTGTTTCATAATATTATTATGAGAGGAGATTTAATACGAACAACATATAGAACAGTACAAGGTCAGTTGTAGTTGTGACAGGGAACAGTAAACAAATCAAAAAAGCATAACCATGCCAGTCACGCACCGGCTCAGACGCACGGAGCCGAAAGGGCTTATTAGTCTCGTCCTCGCATGTTGCTGCGCCGAAAACGGCCGCGAGACTCAGCAATTTGAGATGCATCATAGGTGCTCAAGGATGGATGCGTGCTCCCTATTAGCTCTCTAGAGAGATGGAGAAGATTCAAGCCCGCGGCGAAAGAGGCGGTTGGGAGCTGGCAGCGCGCAAATTAGATCTATAGAGAGATATTGATGCACCATGCTAGACCATGCTGCCATTTCCAATGCTCAATACCAATACAAAGCCGAAAGCCCAAAGCCAGAGCTTCACAGCAGAAACGGCGAAAAAAGTCGACACGCGTTCACGATAATTAACAGTTGGATACCTTTATTTTGGCGCGCCTGACTTGGGGTTACAGATATTCGTAGTTACGCCAGAATCGGGTGTTATTCACGTAGGAATTCAGTATCGGCCCAAAATAGTTTTCGATTTGGGTGCAATATGACACCCACTAGGAACTGGTACAGCCTACGGCGATTGTCGTATGTAGAGCTATACCAAGCTCAGGTATGGCCCATCGCCATGGCTAATCCAACCGCTATTGACAAAGATTGACAAGGACATCATGAATAGAGTCGTGAAAATGGTACAATCAAATACCTAGAGCAAATAATGGAGCACACATCATCATCTAAGGCCTTGATTTGCAACACAATGTTCCGGCCGAGCCAGATCTATCGGTACCTACTCGAGGGCACAATATCTTACTGTAATCATAGCGAGATACGAGATGCATTCTATGAACACTTTTATCGTATCCGAATAATAATTGAAGTGCTGCATATCGCATACCTCATATTCAAGTATCAACGGATATTCAAGCAATTCATATGTCCGATATGCTTAGATGAAGAAGGTAGTCTGCGTAATATTAGTCGATATGATTCCTGTCATCATTATGGGTGTAAGGATTGCATGAGGGATTGCCAATCCCCAAGGAATTACCATCTCGGAAGTAGGTGTCCTATATGCAGGAAAGAATCATACTTTTGCACGGAACCCATAAGAGATATCGTGGCTCTCTCTTCGCCGATCGCAATTGCAGATATTATTTGTGCTTGGCTTTGTATTTTGGCAGAGGTGGTGCCATTTTTTTTTTATAAATTGGCTCTGTTGAATATGGACGAAAATCGGACCCTACAACTACAATACCCTGAGATCATTGAGGCTTACATTATATTGGCCTATGTTTTGACTGAAGAGATATTCAAAGGGGGGATCTTCATTCACATATTCCTAGCCAAGGTGGGTTTAGTGGAAGGAGTGAGAGCCAATGTTGCATTCTCATTCACTGCATTGTTTCCTTTTTTGATTAAGTTTCATCTCTCATACTCAATATTATATCTTATTATTCTGCTATGATTTTCTGTATGATGCTTTCAGGCTTTTCTATCCATGTTTGTTGCTAAGTGGGTTATTTTGATACATCTTCTAAAGGGCTAGACAGGCCTTTTCCAATGTATCCCTATTCTGTAATGGTTTATTTTGGGGGGAAACACTACTTATTTACCGTGCCCCATCCGAGCGTTTTGGCTACATTGCTCTTTCGCCGCTAATACCCCAGAGGCACGGATGGTATTGAGGGATAGATTCTTGTGCACCTTGCTGCTGGGGTGGCCATACCCTAATAACACAACCGCACGGGCGTGTATGCAGAGGTAGAGGCGGCCAATGCCACAATTGATGTGGGTGAAATGCAGGCTAGACGAAATATAATCCATTCTGCATCTACTGACGGAGAGTTGTTGGAATGTAACCACGTCGGACGGGTCACTCATATGCTATAGCTATAGTTCAGGTTCCAAACGATAGGACAAAACATATTTGTTGAATGCACTTTGCGGGGAGAACGTACCTATGTGCAGTGCCAGGGTCGAGTATGTATATTCCCAAGTGGATTAAGATTTCATTGACAGCCTCTGGTGAAATGGCAGAGATTGTACTTGATGCCTTTCGTCGTCTCCGCTCTGAAAGATAGCCTGAGACACTGGCAGCTGTACTGAACTTCAACCGAACATGCCTACATGAAATATTATTGCTAATCGCCGTGTCAATGTTTCCGCAATACATCTCCCTCGTTCCTGGGGCAAATTCTCTTCAATGAGAGGATGCATATATGCCGATCGTATGAACGAATGATGCATTTTAAATACTAATGGATGGTGTGGTCTTTTGCCTCTCGGTCCGTGGAGCAGCTATGGTAGGTACATATCCATCTCGCCAAAAGTGAAAAGCGTAGATAGATGTAAACGATGTACTTTTGGAGAATCTTTACAACTATGAAAAAGAAGCTGTGACGTTGTAGTAAGTATAGTTCATGTAAATAGAAATTATGCAATGCTAAAAACAGGGCTCATCATCCATGGTTGTACAAAATCCATAATGTCGAGTAACTTCCTAAACGGGACAGGTTTCGTCGATAACAACCTAATTTGAGTCAAGATCATAATATAATACCCAACCAAACTACAACACCCAACATCAAACTCATCGACCTAGACGAAACTCCAACCACTCCCCCTCGTGCTGCATCATTCGTCGGTGCCAACTTCACCCGATCCAACCCATACACACTATGAACCGAATTCTCATTATAATCCTTGGAATTGTATCCATAATTTTTGGATACTTTGCCCTTGACTCCCTTACTCGACTTTGATGACTTGGAACTGCCGCTCTTTGTTGCCTTGCCCTTCATGCTTGCGCTAGACTTTTTGGAGGATTTGGAGGATGTGCATTTGGAGTAATGTTTGAATAATTTGGCTGCCTTGGTCTTGGCTTGCTTTGAGCCAAAGAGATATCCATTTCCCCAATTGGTAGGATGTTCGACGCAGTCATCATCTGTGGGAGGTGGAGACGAATCAACCTTTGTAGGATATGGCGTACTATCAGGAGGAGAAGTGCCTTCAACAGATGGTCGATTCGTGGTTGGAAGTGGCGTGAATGTTGGCTCCCTTGTTGGCCTCTTTGTTGGTTTCATCGTTGGCTGCATCCCCCACCTTGTTGGTTTCTTCGTTGGCTCAGACGTCCCGTCTTCGTTGGTGGGTGGCGGCGATGGCCTCCTCGTGGGATCATCTGTAACATCCTCTGTCGTAGGCTTATTGGTTGCTGGTTTGCGTGATGGCTCTGGTGTTGGATCGAAAGTATCACCAGGCTCATTCATTGTTGGTTTACGTGTTGGATCAAGAGTTGGATCCAAAGTATCATCAGATTCATTCGTTGGGCCATATGTTGGCTTTTTCGTCGGTGAGGACGTGACAGGTATAAATTGCTCAACAGTTGGCTCTGTACTAATAGAAGGCATTGTTGATATAGAAACACTCGGCTGCATGGTCGGTGCGCCACTCTCGCTCGGACTTGCAGAAATCTGCACGGTAGGGAAAGGCGTAGCATCCTGAACATTCAACACGAATACAAAACTTGTCCCCTCGACGTCCTCATCCTTTTTCGATATCAGTAAATTGTACTCAACATCTGCAACCCCTATAAAAGTATGCAATGTATTGAATTGCGATACACACGCCAATTCATCGCATCCTCCTGAATAAATTCGAATTCCCAATCCAGCATTGACGGAAGCTGTATATATTCCACCATCGGAGGGTGTATAGCTGTACCAAACGCCATTGGCATCGGGATTGGCACCGCAGGATGATTCGTCAAAGTCGGCTGTGGATCCGACGGTGGTGCCGCGTTGGGGTTGTTATGGGTACGCCGGTGTCGCATTCGTCGTTTAGTGGAGGACGCGTTGCTTGGAGGGTGCGACGCCGATGGCTATTTACAGTAACATGGTCGACGACGCCGTTATGATCATAGTGTTGTGCATTGTTTGCAGTAATAACGGGGGCGTCGTCCTGCCATAGATGATGTGCACCATCTTGAACTCGAGCGGAAGCCAGCGCGATGGAAGCAGAGCCTCCGAAGAGCAGTGCCGGGACGGTGTATGAGAGCATACTTTCTGTTTTGATTTGTTTGCATGCGATGAAGGGGGTATCAATGATAGAGCGGTTTGGCTTTTTGTCTTGACAATTTTGGCCGTGGCAGTGATGGCATGAGAAGCGGCATGGGCAGATAGTATTGTTTGAGATGTGTACCTAGGGTATGTAGGGGCACTGATTTTTCAGTGGTGATGATTGAGTGGGGCGGGAAAAGCCATTGGATGCGCAGCAAAAAGAATACAGATTTTACTACGCCAAAAAGATTCATAGTATGAGTTCCATCATAGGATAGATTGACTTCGAGAAGATGAGGCATACATAAATCTCGCACCCCAGCTCTCGGGACTTGCGACGGCCAAATCAAAACCTCGCATTATTTCTTCCCGCAACACAACATGAGAATGAGATTTAGATCAATCCGTCGGCTCCTACGGACCCAGTTCCCATCGATATCGATGTGGAAGTGATAGGATTACATGTGAACGCTTTTTATGCGCCGGCAAGTGCACGTCAGGTGAGATGACGATCACAGAGCTTTGGGTAGATGGGCACCACCAAAGCCACACCTGTTGGCTTGGAATACCTGAATAGTACCAGAAACGAACTCCGCACTCAACATTCATTGATAGGTAACATTCGGCTTGTTTTGGGATCACAACATATTAACCAAGACAGATTCCAAGCTACTACGTGATTGAGTAAAATTCTGATCCAACTTACCTATGATGATGCATCAACAAATTTGGCTGAGGGCAGTCAAAGATAAATTAAAGATTCTTCTGTAGTTGTCAATCTTTTTTCTGAAATTACTAAACTCGGTACTTCTATCATATTCATATGATGCCCAGCAATTGCGTACTATATGAGATGATTTCGGTTAAGGCGGTCAAGGGTTATTGATAATGGATGCTCCCTGTCATCTCGTTTTTGGTGCTAGCGTATTATCGCTTTATATGGTACAGAGAGCTGGGATGGGGACGGGCCGGGAAGGATGCGGAGGGGTTGTCAAGGCAGGTCATGTGCCATGCTAACGAAAGCTTCATCATATAATGTTCGATAGTGTATGTGGTTTTTCAGTGTGGCGATGGAACAGTTAAATAGACTAGCTGTTTTACCTCTTGACAGAGTGATAACGGCAGTCAAGGAATATTATCCAATAGTAAGCAATTTTGGTAATAGTCGCTTAATGAGTGCAGTTGAGGAGGATCAAATATGTTAACACGGAACACGGAGGTGATAGGCAAGACAGGGGTGAAATTGGGCGTCAGATGCCAATACTGCCGAAAGATTCATCGCATAATGATAATATGATCGATATAGCTTCTCCACGACTGGATGTTGGTAAGAGAGGCCTGCGTTTTGCTTTTCCAGTGGCTGGGTAGTAGCAAGGGAACACAGTGTTTGTGCCACTTAGTCTTCTATGTTTGATCTATGATATTAGCTGTATTGTATCCCACGATGACCTGGCCTTGTATTTTTGCCTCAGCTATCATCAAGGGAGCCCTGCGTTTGTGTTGAGTTGTTCAATCTTCCATCTTCCATGGTCCCCTCATGAGGAGCCTTGTGGCTGGATTCGCCCCTGTTTACCTCCGATATCCAAGATACCGATTTCAACTCTCTCTCGATAAAACTTTTGCTCGGCAGCAGCATCCGTGTCGCTGAATAAAAGGCTTGGAATCTCGAATTTAGTTGGTGTAATATTCCTTCCTCTTTCCATTTTTCCTCACAACAATGTCACCCTCATCCACAAATTCTGGTGAAGTATCTGAATAAATGACCCCAACCATGTGCAGTTTCCCATCGGGCGGGGCGCATTTAGCGCCAGCGTCAGGCTTGCGGAAAAGACGGTATTTTCCAAGTTCGAGATGCATGAACCTTCTCTGCAACTCATCCTCGACTGCTCGCGCATTATACTGTAATCTAGATTGATAGAGTGACTTCGTTTCGGCACCGAGGATATCCCTAAATTGTGTTCCGGTGATAACTGAAGGGTCGGGTGCGCCATCTGATTTTCGCTGCTCGTAATAGATTGAATGCTCAGCCCATCCTAAGATAGGATTGGCTTTGATGTAAACCAGGTTGCCAGTCTTGACAGTATAACGACCTCCACGATTGCTTAAAAATGCCGTCGATTCTTTGATAAGGTCATTACCTGTATAGAAAAAATAGATAGCCCTTCTGCTCTTGTTAAACAAATCTGGGTATTCATGGAGGATATTGCCAACCACATTGTTGACCTTTTCTTGCGTATCGAGAATTGGCTCATCAAGTGGTAGCTTCCTTAGCTCCTCCAGCGTCTGAGCTTGTCGCCGTTCTTTGACGCTTTGTCGAGACTGCTTTCCGCTTTCACTCTGTTCGAAGAGTTGTTGAGCCTGCTTTCCCAGTTCGCTCTGTACATAGCGTTGCGCAGAGATAATCCGATCAGTATCTCTATTGAGTTTGCCAAAAATGGCTCCTCTGCCGAGAAGTGGCTGAACAATCGACTGATGGTGAAAAGCAACGTTTGTTAGAGATAGGGGAAAGAAGAGTCAATGTGAGAGAAATCTTTCAAGGACTCACTTCGAACAACGCTTTCGTGTATGCAGACACACGACTTCGAAACATCTTTTGGCATTGATTCGTCAAGCGAAATGTGTTAGATAGTAGCAATGGAGCCCTGTGTTACACTAAAGCAAGCTTGCTTTTGCAATGAAATCTTCCTTTGGCTCGAGGAAATGAGGGTTCACAGAGTGCTCGTGGTGTGGCGATGATATTTGGGTGTTCGCCTGGGCGGAATTTAAAATTTCCAACATATTTACGATGAGAACGAGGCCTGACAATTGAAAGCTTAGTTCAATATCATTAACCATGGCCTCCTCTGCTCCTCAATCGGTCACTCCCAGCGTGGCGTTCGAGATCCCTATCAAGAAGGTGAGCGATGGTTCTTCTCCGCCGACCGTACAACAGAGGCTTGCCAACAGCCCACGAAGGGAGATCAGCTTAGAAGAGATCAACAACAAAATCTTCCAAGCAAACAAACGCAAGGAAGCCAACGCGCTCAATTCCAAAACGACAACACATAATGCCAAAGTTGCTAGTGTCAAAACCTTCAAGAAGGAGGAAGAGACTGACAAAAGCAAGGCGCTTGAAGAGGCTCTTAGCTCAAAGCTTGCCAACGCTGAAGCCAAGCGTGATGGCATGACGAACAGCTGGGTGCAGAAGCTATCAGCGTCGACAAGGAACAAGCTCATGCGGGGCGCTAAGGTCAGAGAAGATGTGAAGTGGTCGGCGAAGGAATTGGAAACGAAGGTAGATCTCAAGGGATTGTCGGCTGATTTGCGTCGCGAAGAGCTCAAACTGAAGACGCAGGAAGAGCTGGCGGTGTCGACCAACGGTAAGCTCCGTCGGGGGCAGCTGGCAATGGATCTAAATGGAGTCGAATCCAAGAAGATCGAGAACCGCAGTGAACAGATGATCTTGCTGGCAGAAGGACGTCGTGACAATCTGATCCGAGAGCAGAAGGAGATGTTGCAGAAGACAGCCACCAAGAAGAAGGAAATGGTAGGAGGCGCGATCAAACAGGAAGAGGAGGAAGCAATGAAACTTCTAGCCGAAATCGATGAGAAGATCAAGCTGGCGGAAGAGCGGAAGGAGAAAGCCATCCAGGGAAAAGTTGAAACCCTAACAAGCAAAATCGATAGCAAAATGCAACGAGCCGCTGACGCTCGTAGGCAGGAGGAGGAGCGGGCGAGGAATAAGGAGGAGCACATTAGTAAATTGTCCTCACTGGCGACGGAGCGCAGAGACAACATAATCCGAGATCAGAAGGAGATGCTGCAACAGTCGGCCATCAAGAAGGAGAATCTCATCCTCGAAAAGAAAAGAGCAAAAGAAAAGTCGAGTGTGCAAAAGGAAAAGGATATCCATTCCAAACTTGCGCAAGCGGAAACCAGGAAAGAGGACATTCTTGCGAGCAAGGTGCATGCAGCTCGAAAAGACCAGCAACAAAAAACAGAGCGTGTCAAGAACACGTGGATCTCGTCGTTGAATGAATCCAAAGAGCTGAAGCAGACGAGCGATGAGAGATTGAAGAATGCCGCTATGAGAAAGAATAAGCTTATGAAGGATCAACTTGATGAAGTGCAGGGTGTGAACAAAAGCAAGGCAAGTCTCGGGTGACCTTATCTCAACTCTGTTTACATTATTTCTATCGCTAGCTTCGTGTACGACTTACACTTTAATCTGTGCTTATCACTCTTAGATTGACAAGGTGGACAAGATGAATGTTGGGATTGAGAAGAAGCTTGCTGCAGCTGATGTTGGGATTGAGAAGAAACTTGCTGCAGCGTCAGCCAGCAGGGAGAACAATCTCGTTGCAAAATCCTCCACAAAGAAGAGGATGCTCTCTCCTCGATCGTCGCCTTCGGACAAGAAGGAAATTGAAGCTCGTATTAATGAAGCCAATTTACGCAGGGAGATCTACTTGACGAGCAAGGTGGAGAAGGCAAAGAATGGCAAAAGCAGTAGCCCAAAGATTAACAAGGCCCTCTTTACGGCTGTATCGCCCATGCGAGGTGGTGATGATAACTCGAGCTCGAGGGAGCGAATCTCGCCTCGAATCAAGGCTGCACGGCTCGAGGAGTTTGCGGTACGTTGTAACTACATGTTCTTTTTTCGGTGCAGAGACAAACACTGATCTTGTCTACCTTTTCAGCATTCCAACCAGGAGGAAGACGAAGGCGGGCATCCTCGTGTCCTCAACATGTCATTGATTGCAATTAGTGGAATTGCAGTTGTGCTTGTTGGGTTCCTATCGTTTCTATCGAAGAGCAAGTAAGGAAGATTCAATCCCCATCGAACCTGCATTCCGCAGCGTATTGGCAGTCAACTGCATTGAGCCTTGACATGGCGGTGTTGATCACTGAGATGAATTATAGGTACTCAATCAATATCATATTATAGTAACGTGAGATTAGAGATAGATCAATCTTCCATAAGCTCTCCGTTAAGAAACAGACCTTGCTCCCGGTTAGGGTTGAAATCGAGCCAACGAAAAGAACAACGAAGGTTCAATGATCGAATTTGACGAAATATCAAGATAGACCGTCATTTATGGCTCCGTGATAGTATTTAATTTAAGGTTAATATCTCTGCAAGTGTATTCAATTGATTGACATTTCCAATTCTCTCATCTTGACAGGTGAGAGTACGATAGTAAAATTCAGCAGGAATCCAAAAGCGCTCTCAGCACAAGTGATGCGTGAGTGATGTAGCATAATATTATGACTCATGGCTGCCCGAACCCAGGGAACAGAGTATCTCCCGTTCTGCTGATGCCGGAACTACCACTGCCAAAGCTCGTCACCGGATACTGTATGCCATCGAACATTCCATTCCCACCAGTAGGCGACTGATTTGGTTTCGTAGGGTTGCGCTGCCATTGATTCCCCCCCTTGTCCGTCCATCCCAGATTGGACCTGATACCGTACCACCCATTATCGCGGATAACACTCTTCTCGAGAATGAATTTATCGTCAGCACATATTCCCCTCTTGGCACCGTTCCGTATGGTGGTTCGTTTGATGTGGACCTTGTTTGCATTGTCCTCCCTGGAGAGAGACAGGTCATCAATTCCATCAATGTAAAGGGTCTCATTACCTCCTATCAATTCACATGCAATAGACAGGTTCCTACGCCCTTCATTATATGGACCATTGCACCATCTGCTTTTGGATCGGATTGCTCCATCCTAACTCCACTGAAGGTTATCGATTCGTATGAGTTGGATTGAACTTTGATCGATCCCATTACTGTCAAGTTTGCAACAGTGACCGAGCCCTTGTTGTTGGGTGATAGTTCTTCATCGTCAATGGTCAAATTACAGTGTAGGGTAACACTACTTTCCCCCCCTCCCATTGCCGTTGCTGGTCCCCACATTCGAACCGGCTTGGATATTGTCAGTACGGCATCACCCCCTGACGAGTTTTTCTTCCAGTGATACGATCCTTCCTTTAGAATGATGATATCGCCCGGATTGGCATTGTCAATAGCAGCCTGTACATCTTCGATCGACGAGTTACTGCTATCCACATGGTGACGAGGGATATCGTGTTTTGCACAAGAGTACTTGTGCCCTTCTTTAATCCATGAATTCTTCTGACACTCCTTACTGCAGTACGCGACATCACGACAGATGGCGCATGCCTTTAGCGTCTCTCCGTTGACAAGGGTGGATGATTTGTTTGGGCATGAAGAGCTTGCGCAAGTCTTAATCTTTGGGTCGTCCATCGTTATATTATGATAGAAGTAATGCTATTATCCAGTGTGCAGACCTGGTTCGGCTAGCTCTGTCTGCGGAAATGTGGATGTGGTGTTGTTTTTGGATATTTTTCTGGCCTGGATCTTGCGACTTGCTGAGATCTTTTTTGGTCAGTCTCAGTTCTCAGTAGAACTATCGTAGTTCCACGTGGTGGATTGGATCTTACTTTGAGTCCTATCTTTTGTGTCAGT
>JALLAU010000666.1:0-13404 GCA_036939495.1 Thalassiosira hispida
ACCCACTGTGGCCAAATGGACAAAAAACAAACTGATGGGCAACTTCAATAGCTGTCGCGCAGTAACCACATGTGACTATAATGCAACTGCAGAGGTGTTCATAATGCTTTATATGTTTTCAAAGGGCAATACAACCGAGGGGTTGGTCTAAGGCATGCCTACTCTGCTCTCTTCTGGCATCACACCGTAACTGTTCCACAACACCTCCTGCTGTGGCCAAATGGCCAAAAATTAAACTGATGGGCAACTTGAATGGCTGTCGCGCAATAACCATCGGTCTATATGACGGCAGAGGTGTTCCTAATACTTTTTGTGCTTTCAAAGATGAAATGAGGTTCTATAGCAGATTATCAGGATCATCCGATGCTGGGGAAGCTTTTACGTCGTCGCATGACTTAGATTTCATATGGGATCTGTTGACGTATCGGCAGATCATATCACTACCGTCATTATTGGTTATGTTGTGCCATGGTCGTGGCATGTTACGGTAGTTCTATGTTACTAGCCAGGTGAATCTAACATCACATCCATTCCCCGACCCATTGGAATTGCATCTGTACAGATCTCCACGGAAGTTATTAGTTGCTGTATAATATGACCGTCTTCCTTGTAAGCCATTCAGCTTGTACAGTTGTGTGAATGAACTGCCTTGTCCGGTTGTACCAACTGCAAGTCCAACACTGCATCCCTCCAACAGTTGCACCCACTCGTCCTAAACCGACAGATCCTCCACCCGTTCACCAGAATCAGCATCACCGACAAAGACACCATCAACAGGAGCACCTACAACGGCTGGATATATTCCTCCATCTTCTTCTTCAAGTATGCCACCCTCGACTTTCGTGGCATGCTCCTGTCATGAACAGTATGAGACTGACTCACCAATGACTTCACCTATGAAGGGAGACATGTCCTCCAAACAAGTCACTAGTGAAGATATGACTCCAGTCGACAATCATTTGGCTTTCAATTGCTGGTACTATTATACTACTTTCAATTGCTGGTGTACTACTATTGTGTTAGTATTGTTAGTGTGTTATGTACTGCTGTCAAAAGCGGAGTGGCAAATGAGACAGAGACCCAATTGACCCCGGTGAACACGATTTGAAGCCATGTGTCCTACTCTCAAAGCTGTATTCAAAGCAGCGTATCCGTCTTGATCTCAGCGAGACTGATGCAGATATCTCTGTTTTGGAAAGAAGTGACAACGAATCTGCCAGAAGAGTAGGTCTGACAAAAATGGCTGTGGAGAACAAATCGTTAACTGCTGATCGCTCAAAGTACACACAAGCACATGAGCATATGGCACGGTCTATGCCACCCAATCAAACATATGAGTTCTCCAAGCATTGTTGCAAAAGATCAATGAGGCTAAGAGAACAAGTTCTGGTGAGGAGTAATAGTGATAGAGGGGAGAAAATCCGCGTTCGACATTGAAACGTAGGGCAGGTAGCCAAAGAGACATTGCCTGGAGGAGGTCGCAGATGCGGAGAAAGAGTCTCAAAGATGATGATATCGAGTCTATGGAAGATGACGCAAACGCAACCCTAGTAAACAAGATATTGATTGGAGGAGCTCAATGCGCTCATCAGTCAGAGGAAGCGATGGGCCGGTCAACTTGAGCTCGAGAGCAAGGGTGCAAAGATCTAACAGCGGCAGCGGCAACCCGAGACATTCTGTACGGCACTCAATGATACATAAATATAGCCAAGATGACCTGAGATCAAGTCTTCAAAAGCCGAACAACTGCAACGACCTTCAAGGCTCCTTCCGTTACTACCAGCATGATGTTTACGACTGTAAACTTAATTTCAGTGTGGGAAAAACATACGAAGCATAGCTTTTCCCTTTCCTGACCAGTGCGGCCATAACACACCCAAATACCATCATTTCAAGTATGAAATATTAATTTCACACCTCCTTTCAAGGTATTTGCATGTGATTTGGGGGGTGGTCTCTCTTTATGGCGGGAGTGCTCCCGCTAGACTTGATACTGGACAGGGGTTACATTTATGGGTCATTGCTACATTTTTCAATCCAAGAGCACGACCACCCACTACCCACGACACACTGTAGCCTAGGAACTTATAATACCTACCACTCTCAACCCAGAGGGCAGTTTGCACCGCAACATCTGGCAAGTCATGCAAACAATGTTTTAGTGTTACCCCCCCGACCGGACTCAACCTCAAACCCACAATTCGCCACCGCTTTGCCGCCATATCTCGCCATATCCCAAATCCCAAATCGATCTCATAATTTCAACAAGATATCGTTGCCCTCGTTGCCCACAGTTTCAATAGCCACCCTATCTCCCAAAATAATAAATAAATCATGGAGGTCGATTCAGGAACCGTAAAGTTGGTAAGTTCATGCTTGTGGATGCCGGGGAGTTCTGGGTTGTGAGCGGAGATGGTCGCGTAGTGGTGTTATTATGTTGAGGTCCGTCTGCGGTCTGCGCGGGATTGCCGACGGCTTATGCCGATGTAATTTCGGGGCGCAATGCTATGTCGTCGTGGCTGCAGCCTTCTATTCGACGTTGTTGGTGCGCTAGCCTCAGCTCTGGCATTGGGTGGATGGCGTTGTTTGAAGGGTCGTAGGATAGGGTTGGGCTGTGGATCTTGGTGATATCTGCGAACCGAAAAATGCGGCGTTCAAGAGTCGTATTGCCGCCGTCTGGGTCTCCGACGTGGATATGTTTTGATGTTTTTGGGGATGGGCAATTCTTCCATGCCTCTAGAAGGCTACCCCCGCGTCATTGGAGGAGGGGGGCGAAGGCGTTCAGCATGACATCCGACATTCGCCTTAATTCCTCCCTTGTGCGACCTTTCCGTCGAACCAATCAGGGCGCGTTGAAATGCCTCCTCGTTCCAGCCTGCGGGGTCTTTGGAAGGGTGATATGCGCAAAGGTTGCGTTTCCGTTAGGGTGATCGACCCACCCCCTTGGCTGTGGCGACTGTCCGACTGGGAGGGGGGGGGGTTGATGGACTAGCTGCTGCTTTTACCTTTTTGTATCCACGTCTTAATCACCTATCATCTTCTCACGCATCAATTCAATGGCATATTCTTAATTCGATTATATACAGGTCAGCAAGGAGGGAGATGATTTCCCCGTAGAGATTGAAGTAGCTAGAATGTCAGAGCTTGTCAAGGGCATGCTTGAAGGTGAGCCTTGTTTCTGCCTTCGGGGGCATCATATTCTTCTCGCCCAAAATTGCAATTGATCATGTAATCTCAACCCTTTTTCGTCCACTCTGCCCCCATCCTTCTAAACAACAGAGGACTGCGACGACGAAGACGTCACAGAAATTCCCCTCCCCAACGTCAAGGCCGCCGTACTCCGAAAGGTCATCGAATTCTGCCAACATCACCGAGAAGAACCCATGACTGAAATCGAAAAGCCCCTCAAATCGGCCCAAATGGCCGAGGTCGTACAGAAGTGGTACGCCGACTTTGTCAGCGTCGAGCAGGTTCTGCTCTTCGAACTCATTCTAGCCGCCAACTACATGGACATCAAGCCTCTATTGGATTTGACATGTGCTACAGTGGCGAGCATGATCAAGGGAAAGACTCCCGAGGAGATTCGCAAGACGTTCAATATTGCCAATGATTTTAGTCCCGAGGAAGAGGCGCAGGTGAGGGAGGAGAATAAGTGGTGCGAGGAGCCTTAGGTGGGGGCATGAGAATATGCTCTCTTTCTTTCTTGGCTACCCTATTTTTAGGGAAGGTACCGGTAGTGTACTGGCCCCTCCCCCCGTTTCAGGTGTGCGTGTGAAAAGGTGTTTTGTGGATGATCATATGGATACTGTGTTCCTGTGAACTTCCCCTGTAGAAATTAGAGGTATCCTAACTCTTCATACTAGAATACATTTACCATATCAAACTTTACTTTGTTCATTGTCATACTCCCAAAATTCATTTGAAAGAGGCCATTCAAACAAAATGCAAGGTAACCCTGAAGCTCCTCAATCATCATCATCTGTGTCCACCGCCATTGAGTTTCCACACTTCTTGGCAGGTCCTGGCCTGAATAGGGCCTCCAACGGGACTTTTGGACACCCCACGACCCAAGAGACAAGAAGAGACCCCAACTGTTGTTGCGACAGGATGCCAGATTCCTTACTTCGTCATTTTGCATGATTTGCTTCCACCTGTAACTGTGGTATCTTTTCACGAAGGAATTCGTTAAACCCAAATTGAGATCTGTTGCAGTTTGCCAAAAAATAAAGAATCCCCAGTCAGCCTTTGGGATTAGGGGGCGGATTTCCGGCCATAAGCGGGCTACACCCGCAAATGGCGCGAGGGTTCCCTGCTTCAAGCAGAGTTGTAAATCCTGATGTAAGCGGGCGTGCCCGCACACCCTCTAATTTAAGGAAGTGTGCGTCAATCTGAAAGATGCACCAAGCTTTCCTTCTTCATCTTCATCATCAATATTAAAGACCAATCCCAACCTCTTCAGCGGCAACTACCTGCATCACTTCAGCATATCGTACTCTCCATCCCGTAGGAAACAACTCTCCATTACCATTCTGCTCTGGTTCGTTCGTAGTTGGTTTTCATCGATCAGCTTCTTTCGTTTATGCAAACAACAACTAAAGTGATTGCCACTCTCTTCTCCCACTCTTTCATCCATCGATATACAACAACTACAACAACAACCACTGCATTCCGTCGTCCGCTAGCACGATCAATATCGACATCTTTACTCCATCTCGACCAGCAAGTCAATAGCCACAGTATCGCGCTACAACTGCATCTCTTCAGCAGCAAAAACAAAACCATACACAATTCCCTACTACCATCATCAATAAAAGAAACATCAACAACATGTCATCTGTTTCAGCCATGCAACGAGGCCACAATGGTCGTATTGAAGAGGCATTTGCCAAATGCAAGGAACGGGGGGAGGCTGCATTTGTTACCTTTGTTACGGCTGGTTTCCCTGTGAAGGAAGGTAAGAGAGATTTACATGATTGAGACACTATGCGTTATAAAGTTTGTGGTTGGGGAGAGAGAGAGTTGTGTGTTGTTATTTGTATATCAAAGTTTGTGTATTTGTTTGTTGGACTCGGAGATGGCAGTAGGAGTGTGGTGTAGGATGGTCGAAAAGATTGTTCTGATGGGGGATTTCATGTTGCTTGGAAATCTGCGTTTGTCCCAGGTGGTTCAAGAGATGATCAGTGTTCAGCTCTCTTGAAGCGGAAGTTAAATTACGCTCTCCCCCTCTTTGGCAGGGGAGAGAATGTGCAATATGGTGCTTGAAACCAAGGGGCTCTTTTCTATTGGGATTTGTTACTATTCTCTCTCTCTCTGTTATATTTCACTATTCTCTCTCTTTGCACATATCATGCACCTCATGCACAAATCAATATTCCTCACTCACTCCCCCCCCTTCCCCCTCCTCTTTTGTTTCTTCTTTCAACGACAGACACACCCGCCATCCTCCTAGCCATGGAAGAAGGAGGCGCCTCCATCATCGAACTCGGCATCCCCTACACGGATCCCCAAGCCGACGGCACCACCATCCAACAAACAAACCAAGTCGCTATCAAGGCCGGAACATCCAACATCCTCCAATGCCTCGAAATGGTCAAGGCCGCACGCTCCCAAGGCCTCACCGTCCCCGTAGTCCTAATGGGGTACTACAACCCCTTCTTCCAATTCGGTATCGAGAAAATGTGCGAAAAGGCCAAGGAGTACGGAGCCGATGGATTCATCGTGGTGGATTTGCCCCCGGAGGAGGGAGCCCAGTTGGCCAAGTCGTGTAACAAGTATGGATTGTCGAACATTCCCCTCATTGCGCCCACCACCACCGATCAACGTATCGGGCATCTGGCCAAGACGGCGTCTACCTTCATCTACTGCGTATCCACCACGGGCGTGACGGGGGCGCGCGCAGAGCTTCCTTCCGACCTCACCGATTTCATCGGCCGCGTCCGACTCCAGACCGACTTGCCACTGGCCGTGGGATTCGGTATCTCCAACCCCCAAATGGTCCAGAGCGTGGCCAACTTGAGCGATGGTGTCGTGGTGGGAAGTGCCATTCTCAAGGCGGTGCAAAAGGCGGGGAACTCCCGCGCCGAGCGCGTCGCGGCCGTCAAGACCATTGTGTCGGAACTCAGCGCAGGATGCAAACAGGGCGCGAATGCCCTCCACCAGGCCAAGATTCTGGGACGCAAGCCCGAGGATGCGGTGGCCGACGAAATTGCCAAGCTGAACATCAACAAGCGATTCGGCAAGTTCGGCGGACAGTTCATCCCCGAAACGCTCTCAGAGGCCTTTCGCGAAATCGAGGAAGAGTACAATAAGATTAAGGACGATCCCGTCTTTTTGGCCGAGTTGGAGGTGTACCGTAAGGACTTTGTGGGGGGACCCACCCCCCTTCACAAGGCGGATCGATTGACGGAAATGTGCGGGGGTGCGACGATTTGGCTCAAGAGGGAGGATTTGGCGCATACCGGTGCGCATAAGATTAATAATGCGATTGGACAGGCTCTGTTGGCCAAGAAGATCGGGAAGCCTCGTATTATTGCCGAGACGGGTGCCGGTCAGCATGGTGTTGCCACTGCTACCATTTGTGCCAAGTTGGGGTTGGACTGTACGGTGTACATGGGCGCTGTGGACTGCGAGCGTCAGAAGTTGAATGTATTTCGTATGAACACGTTGGGTGCGAAGGTTGTACCCGTTCACGATGGTCAGGCGACGTTGAAGGATGCCATTAACGAGGCCATGCGCGATTGGGTGACGAATGTGCGTGATACTCACTACCTTATTGGGTCGGCTGTGGGACCTCATCCCTTCCCCACAATTGTGCGAGATTTCCAATCGGTGATGGGAACGGAAATGAAGGCGCAGATGCTTGAGAAGGCTGGGAAGCTTCCTGATGTGGTTATTGCGTGTGTTGGAGGTGGATCCAATGCTATTGGTGCATTTTACCCCTTTGTGAATGATGAGGGTGTGGAACTGCATGGAGTTGAGGCGGCTGGGCATGGTATTGATAAGGATGAGATGCACTGTGCCACATTGACCAAGGGTACACCTGGAGTATTGCAGGGTGCCTTGACCTATGTCATTCAGGAGAAGAGTGGCCAGACCTTGAATACGCACAGTGTAAGTGCTGGTTTGGACTACCCCGGAGTTGGACCGGAGCATGCCCACCTGAAGGACATCGGAAGGGCGAAGTACTCTGCCGTCACTGATAAGGAGGCATTGGAGGGTTTCAAAATGATGTGCGAGAACGAGGGTATCATTCCTGCGCTTGAGACGAGTCATGCGATTTATTATGCAATCCAGTTGGCGAAGACTTTGCCAAAGGATAAGGATATTGTGATTAACATGAGTGGTCGTGGAGATAAAGATATGCCTCAGGTGGCTAAAATTATGGGGGTAGAGGTTTAGAGACGCATGACGGTAAACACATGGCTTCTATGATTGATTGTTTGGAGCGCAAGGCGCTAAAACACACATAAAGTATAAATACTATTAGTTTAGAAGAACTGTTGAACCCAATTCTCAGTAGTTTGCTATTTATTAACTGAACGATTGCTCTCCGGAGCAAACAATATAATGACGTTCCGGGTATCGAATCACCAAGAAGTGTGTTTAACCCCTCGCCCCAGGTTCCTCCTGCATCGTTTTGCCATCTCTACCCATCCATGAAATTACAGAATCAGGTCAAATAATTTGCGTCTTACAACCGAGAGAAAACAGCAGAATCCAATCATCCCGTCTCAAAATCGTCAAGACTAACTAAAGTGATTAAAATTGAGTGTTGGGCCGAGAAAAAGAATAAGGCATCTTCAGCAGAGCCACCACTAGCCATGATATGGTTTTGAATAAGATGAGTAAGATAGCATTGCCGACACACTTTTCCTCGTTCCTGTTTTGCATTGAAGTAGAGAAGGAATATAGAGTCGTAAAAATTAGCTTTTTGTGTATTTTCCTATATAATGTTAGATGTGATATTGCATATTTTCTCATTGGATGATAGCATCACGTCTCATTGTTGATATTGATGGTATATATAGCACTGGGACACTACGTTCCTTGTACCTAATGTACTACTAACTACTCGTTGTCACCAGTCCTCTTCATCCCCTCCACCATTCTCAAATTACGATCGGCCATCTCCTCCGCCATTCGAAAGTTATGATCGGCAAGATTCCGTCTCGTAATGCCCCCATCATTGTACTGACAAGTATTACCACCATGACTCTCCAATGATCGAAATCTCTTGCGCAATGGCACCGAGCTATTGCGACGACGATGCCGATGATGCACCGACGGCAGCAGGAACGATGCAGTCGATTGCTGTTCGGACTGTTGCGACACATCCGTATCCTCTTCGGACAATGAATTGCTCGAGGTGCTTCCGTCATTGTGCGGGTTCTCGCGGGAGGACGTGGAGCTTTCGTTGGTGGTGCATCCGGAACCGGAGGAGACGGTTGTGGCGTGTTCGAAGGGGAGGAGGGCGACAATTTTACCATTGTTGGTATTGGCGGCAGCAGCATTGGCATTGGCTCGTGCTGCGGATGGTGTTGCTAGCTTTTGCTTCTTCGTGACTGGAGGTTGTAATTCCGCTTGTTCTCGTTGGACCTTTGCAAGGGCATCGGCGTGTCCCTGTCGTAACTTGTTGAGGAACTCGGCCATGTTGTTAGGTGCAGCAGCAGCATCAGCAGCAGTAGCACTTATTGGCCTTGGTGCCGCTACTGCATTGGGTACGGCACTGCTTGGAAGCTGAGACTTTGTGACTTCTTGGGCTACAGTAGGACCAGTTCTTCGTTTCCTACTTCCTTGGTGAGATCCCTGATCGACATGAACAACTTGCTGTACTTGAGTGGGTCCGTGTGATGGTTGTTGGCTAGAGGCAATGCTAGGAC
This sequence comes from Thalassiosira hispida, assembly GCA_036939495.1. Classification (NCBI taxonomy): domain Eukaryota; phylum Bacillariophyta; class Thalassiosirophyceae; order Thalassiosirales; family Thalassiosiraceae; genus Thalassiosira; species Thalassiosira hispida. The sequence continues at coordinate 8,880 of JALLAU010000666.1, forward strand.
TGCCAGCGCCATATCCACCAGCCAAGGTATTCTTATTATTGGCGGCGGCAGCACCTGCAGCAACTGATGGAACTCCAAGGGTATTGATACCATATGGATTGAGCAGAGGAATTGGCGTTGCTGCCGCCATTGTCGCATGGTGTGCGAATGGAAACATACTTGAAAGTCCAGCACCATTATTCGCAGTAGAATGCAATGCTGCTGCTGTCGCCGTTGCAAGTCCAGCGTGCGCTGTCAACTGTCCGGTTGAAGTTGCAGCAGCAAGCTGAAAATTGGCAAGTAGTGCAGAATTATTAATGTCAGCAGGTCCTACTCCAACTGCCGCAGGAATACAGGGCATGACAGCTGCTGATTCTGCTGTTCGAGTGGCTGCTTCAGGGACCATGGATAATGGCACAGCTGCTGCTGCTGTTCCCAGAGCACTAGGAGCTCCTCCTACCGACGACGACGGCATGGTCGTTGCCGCCAATATCTGAAGCTGGATCTGCCTCAAGGTAGTTGGCGACAGTGTCGCCAAGGCTTGTAACTGCGTGGTAATTTGCAGTAAGAGTGTTTGCACTAGCTGATCGTTATTGTTGGATAATGATATTGCCGGACTGGAATGGAGAACCAAGTTTGAAGTAGCAATGGGTACATGAGAAATGGAAGTGATTGAGAATGTGCATGTGAGATATATATATATAAATGGCGGATATATAATGACATGTGTTGTGCGTTCCTAAACGCCGTACCTTGACGCTGCTGATGATGCTGGACTGCCGATAACTCCAATCTGGTGGCTGCTCACATCTTGAAACAGTATTGATTGTTGCACTGCTGCTGCTCCTGTTCCTGGCCAACAACCACTCATTGCCGATAATGACGCGGGATTAGCCTGATGTTGTTGTTGTTGAGCAGTATGCATTTGCATCTGCTGCTGCTGAGGAGGAGACTTGTTTCGCTGTTGTTGCTGTTGCTGTTGAACAAATAATGATGCAGCAGCTGCAGCAGTCGCCTGCTGCTGTTGAGCAGTATGCATCATCTGCTGTTGAGCACTAGGCATTTGATGTTGAGCAGAAGGCATCTGCATCTGCTGTTGTTGAGGAGGTGGCTGTTGTACAACAACTTGGGCGGCAAGCTGGGCATTGCTTGCAAGTGCGGCAAGGTACGATGACACAGTAGCTCCAGTAGTTGCATTACTTGGAGCTCCTACTGCATTCGTCGAGTTCACTATTGGGCCTGCATGATGCTGATGATGATGGGCCATCATTGGTACGATGGGCATACTTGGTGCACTGCTTGCAGTGGTAGTGGCGGCACCAAGCACAACTTGAGGGAAACAATGATTATTCAACTGCTGCTGCTGTTCCTGTTCCTGTTGAAACTTGTTTTGGTGAACTTGATCCGTATGCAATGAGGACATCGTCGCAGCAGCAGTAGTCGTCGTCCCAGCAGCAGAATGAGTACTACTACTACTACTACTGCTAGATTCCACCGACAATGATCTCGTCACAGGATGTGACTCCAAAGAAGGCAAAGGCACACCACTACTACTGCCACTACTATTATCCTGCGCCAACCTCAAATGAAACCTCCATTCCAACCTTGCAATCTCCATCCTCGCCAATTCCACATCCTGCGGACTAAACTTGGGACGACCACCACTTGCACCACTTCCACTACCACTACCCTTACCACTTCCACTTTCACCGTAGCACAGCTTGGAGATTTTATTCCCCAAACACGATGCACCAGCGTACTTTTTGGTAATGCGCATGGGATCGCAGGATAGCTTTTGGGCGAGCGATGCGCGGAGTGTTTTGGAGGTGGGTAGGGTCAGGAGGCCGGAGCTGTAGTGGTGGATGAATCGGGTGGCGTAGTCTTCTTCTTCCGCCTGTGATTAGAGTATGTTGGTGTTGATGGAGATTGAGATGGAGAGAGAAAGGGAAAGTGTATGAGATGTGTGATGCGACAAGGATATTGAGTTGTGTATATAATACAAACTGTGATGAAGGATCTTACCGTCCATTTGCCCTTGCGCAGCCCCGTCCGTTTACGCTTACCGACCCCATCGCTGCCGCTGCCGCTGCCAGAGCTACTGCCGCTGGATGTCCTACTTCCCGCATCGTCATCTTCGCTACTGTTGTTGGCAGAAGCAGTTGCAGCAGCATCGCGTTGTCGCTTTTCTTGAGATGACTTCTTGGCACCATCATCTTGGTGTTGGTGGCTGCCCCTCATAATGTTCATGTTCCTGCTATTGGATGGCAATGTTGTATTCAATCTACCACTGCCACCGCCGTCGGAGGATGATTCACTACTACTACTATTATTATTATATCGTTCGTTACTCGCCGTTGCCGCAAGGACTTGGAGGGCATGTATGTGCCCTTGCCCGTTATTGTTGCTGCTGTTGTCTGGATATTGCATCTCTTCTGAAACAAAACTGAAATATAAGATGATGCTCTAATGGTGTTATGAATTGTAAGCGTTTGTAGCAAATAATAATCTAAACATGTAGCAGTACTTTTATGTTGACAGCTCTCTCTTGCCAGATGTTTTTATGATGTCTTCCCTCTAGATGATAGAATGGTGGGTGCCGCCTTCATTCAGGATATCTAGTGTGGAATGAATAAACATGCGGCTTCTTTGTTTGCTCTTCTTCCCTCTTTTGACTCTTCTTGCTTCTCGATCATTTTTCATTGTCCCATCATCGTAAAATCATCTGGTCAAGCAAGAAGGAGGTAGTCGAGCTCATTTTGTGTGTCGCGTCTTTGAAAGGGAGGCAAAATCAACGCAACTTCAGACATGATGACGTCACAAACCATCAAAATCATCCAAAACAAAAAAACGTACACCTGACGTTTCTACAAATATCGAGAAAATGCCCAAGTAATCTAATAAGTAAAGTAGGTGTGACTCCATTCCTTCAACTATTACATATAGAGTTCAACAGAAACTTAGTCAAGTTGAGTTGGTCGAATATAGACAAATAAATGTCACATGGGTGAAGTTGTGACAATTTCGTTCACAAACGTCAGAACGATTAGGACAGATGTTGGGACCACATCTGCTCGTGCGCATAGTATGTAGGTACGTACCTAAGTAGGAGTAGGTAGGTACGTAGGTACGTAGTTTTACGTAGGTACCTACCGTATGGTTGCTTTTCCTACATAGGTAGGTACTTGCCGTTTTAGTGATCTGAAGTTTCTTTAGGATGGAACTTTCGGGATGGAAGTTAGGCCAACTCCCAAATGAAACTTCTGTCCAAAAGTGCCAAGTTCCGGGAAGTTTTTCCCGCCATTTCTGGTTGAAGGAGTTCCCGCCTTATCTTTTTATCTCCTGCCGATCTTTGCATTGCATGTCAAAGCCAGAACCACGCCCATATCGCATCGTAGCACGACGATAGTCACTCTTCTACTCTGCGTCGGGTAGACCTGCTCTCTATTATTTGGGGTAGCACAACAATGACAGCACGACAGTGTTGGATTGGGCATTGCCGTCCTCTCTTTAGGATGGCGCGTCATTGGTTCATATCATGTGCGTGTTCTGGGAAGTATTTGGTTTCCATAGTTCTATGATGCTTGATCGTGATGGTCTGTGCTCTCAAACTCTATTATTAGTTGTAATTGTACAATTTACACAAATTAAGGTCTACATCTATCTCTCTACTAGATATAGAGAGATATAAGGAGGCAACTTTTATAGAGAGAGGTGCTGCTGCAACATCCCGGTTGGTGATTTGTATAGCAAATTGTAAGCGAGTGTGATGTCGATCAACTACCAATTGGTCGACAATTGTCGATTATAAGTCGATGAGCACGTCGATTGACGGTTGATCAACGTCATCGACAGCAATCGACGTCGATGATGGTCGATCGACAGGTCGTCGCGTTGATAGATGCGGAAGTTGCATTATCAGAAGAAAACGACAGTAAGACGCGAGAAAGTGTTGCCTTGTACCTAGAAAGGATCATCATTCACATCATCAAGATTGGCGAGAAGATAAGAAAGCCTCTCAAGGGTAGACATATTTGATGCCGATAAAACAAGACTTCATTCCAGCTACCAAAGACAACACCATCCCTCTCGGTGTCACTGCCTCCCGCCCAATCAATCATATTCACCACAGTCATCGCCTCCACTCCGAGACCACCTCTCCAAGCGTCAACAATAGCCATCCTATCAACGGTCGGGCAGATCCCTGCAACCCTTTCCTGCACAATATGTCTTCGCGTTGTTCTATAGTTTGTATAGGTAGAGAGAGATCAAACAAAGATGCAGGTCTTTGAGAGGAATCGTGCGATCATACTTGCCTACCAGTGCCTACCCCACAATAAAATTGCTCGCCATCATGAAAATATAGCTGTGTAGATAGACCCTTAGACTATTCTTTTCTGTAGATTTCATTTTAGAAGTCACCCGGACACAACTCTTGGTATTCTTTACTGCAGCCGTTTGATCATTGGTTTTTCCTGATGAAATAAATGTAAAATATGAAGGGAACCACGTTTCTTGTGTCACCACTTTAATTCTATTGATAACAAAT
>JALLAU010000667.1:0-13401 GCA_036939495.1 Thalassiosira hispida
CAATATTGTAGGGGGAAAGGGGTATAACAAATGGATATTGCAGAGCAAACCTATGGACAAACTTGTAGGGGGAAATATATCATTAAAAACAATATTGCAGAGCAGCATTATGAACAAGATTGTGGGGGGTATTAGAATGAAAGGGCTCATACCATGTTCAAAAAATACATGGGCCCACGGCCGACATGCAACTGTCACCATTCACCATCAATCACACCCCCTACCCCCTACAGTTGCATAATCCACTGTGACGTTTATGCTTGTTACATCGATCTCACTTACCAACTCATCTTATTTTAGTCTGGATTGGTGTTGTATGATTATTTGTACAGTCCTTGCAGGCTCACTGTATTAAGGATATTCCTTTGCTCCTGTTGGGTGCGCAAAACGCGCAACTGCACGTGTCATCAAAAGAGCAGTTGAAAGGATGAGATATAGGTCCTCCACACCAAAAAATATTAAGATTTGGATCTACACTCCTGCATGATTCATACAGCAAGGGGGGAGTTACTGAGAGGGCCCGGGAAATATTACCTACAACGAAAATGGGTCACCAAACTCAAGAACATCGAACATTCCCACGAAGTAACCTTGATTGCTGAGGCTGCAATCGTCATCCCTTTCATGGTGTGACGAATCCGAAAGGATAGACTGAAGGAAACAAAATCATCTCTGAACGGGACCAAGGGAAAGGGTACGAATTGCTGCCAAATTGTTGGATGCAGGGTCAAGATATCGGTAAAGGTCATGGATACATGTGTTACAGACACAGTACCATAGCCTTTTCAAGCAGGAATCTATTGATAGGCCTCTAATACTGCACCATGGATGAAGGTCGATTGGATCGACTTTGCATCTCTTCATTTTGTTTTTATTGTATCCTTTTTGGGAATAACGTTATACTTTATATCAATTGATCACAAATTTTGGATATGAAATCATGAATCTGTCTCTGCCCGGTATTTCATTCACCCTTCTACTATGAAGTCTTCAAGATCAACAAATGAATCATCAACATTGTACTTTTCTCCCGGAGCTGATCCAAGTTCATCGTCATCTATTGTAAGCCAATTATCTATTGTCTCGTTTCTGCTTCGCAGTGCCATTCTTTGAGATTTTCGTATAGGTGCATAGCGTTGTTTCTTTCTTTTTCCTGCCATCGTAAAGCCATCTCCTTCCAGATCTGCATCAGATTCATCTTCAAAGAGATCACCATCAACATCAGTAATTTCCATGGCATTCTTGCAGGAATCAACAACTTCAATGCATTGCCGAAGCATTTTTCTAAAACCTTCATGCTCTTCGGGTAAGCCCTTTTCTTTGAGTAAGACAGACGCCAATTGATTGAGGGTCGACATGCTCTCCCTAAAGCTTCTAGCATTTCCAAAATCAGCGAAAATGGCATCTAGCCTTCGAAGATCTGCCTCCAAGGCTTCCAGTCTCAAGAGCACCTTTGGCAAACGGCCAAGTATCGGATAGTTATCATTGTCGCTTCTTTTAAATGTAGATCGACTGAAATTCATTTTTTCATTGATGCTCCATTGCAAAGGGCCCGTGATCAAATTATGTTTCGTCGCTTTAGCATTGACTGTATGTAACCACCCAAGAATGCATACCACTGACTCATTCAGCTTGATCTCATTCGTAGGTGTTTGCTGATCTGCTTTGAAATGTTTGACGACTTGTTTGATAGACACCAGCAATGTCATTGCAATTTTCTCGACACATGAACACATGTTGGACTTCCCATGGTAAGAAAGCATTTGAGCCAATATTTTTGACGACTCCCCTGGGCCTGCATTGACATCTCCAGGTATTTCGCCTGCTGGTCTCGCTTTTACCTCGAAGAGCCGACACAAGGAGGTGTGCAGACGCGAAAATTCCTCTATTCTGCGAAGCGCCGTAGGATTTGCTGCAGGACTTTTTACTCTGATTCTATTCAATTTGGCATCACCCGCGATAATTCGATAGGAGTCATTCCAATTATTAGTCACAGCAACAAATGCGCAGTTATATATCCATGCAATGCTTGTAATATTAGGCATGTGGGATCGTACAGCTTCATTTTCTAGTGCCTTGCTTCTTTCTTTTGTGAAATCAGGATTTTCTTTCTTCGGGATAAGAACTTCGTCTTCAAGTCCTTCTTTTTCCTTCATCAAGACCGAAGCGCTAACCTTGGTTCCATCTGATCTTCTTGCTTCAATATTATTGTCATTCTCATCTGAGACAGTTGCTATTTCGGATCTTTTCGCTTCCTGCTGAGCTTCCTTTTTTATTGGTTCGGACATTAAATGGTTGCTGCATTGATTCAATAGCTCAGATGCATGCGCACTCGGTGGGCTGTCCACAATGCACTCATTGCTAACTCTCTCAACTCTCCGAATCAAGTTAGGCATTTTGTCAATGCAAAGTCTCAGTGTGCCTTTGATAACAGATGCTTGACGCAATGAGTTATCACAAAACACACCCCATATTATCTCAGCTGCCTGGTGAACAGACTTGAAAGAACTCCTGATTTGATATTGAGCACTTGGTGGTATTGATTCAAAAAGTGCCGCTATGGCATCAATGCATTTAGCAGTCGCATCAAGAAAGGACAGGAATAGTGGCTTGTCGATGCTTCCGCTGTAGCCTTGAAAAGAGCCATCAAGGTCTTGGCATAGTTGGGGCAATATTTGAAGCAACAAACGAAGAGTGTTTTTTCTCTCTTGAAAGTTTGACTCATTTTGCGAATTTTTGATGAAGGTGAGGACTTCGGATAGCGCCTCGAGAATTGTTCGTCGCAAATATCGGACATGGTAGTCCAAGTCTTCAGATGACGCTATCGATAGAAGCGAAAATGTTCCAGCATCAGAGACCTTTCCCGGATCCGCCCATACCCGCATCTTTACATATGCTTCCTTGACCAATGAAAGGAATAGCTGTGACGATTCCTCATCAGCTAGAGAGCAATACACCGACCAGAATGAGGAGAGGATGCGGAGTTGACTTGATTTTATGCTTTGTGAAATCTTGCAAAGATCTATAACATTTTTTACGAGCACATCTACCTCAGCTAACACATCTTTTTCCTTCTTTTCACTGGTGCCGAGAAGTGGGCGCAAGTGTTGTGATGATAGCTCAAAAAGACGGCAGATTGAATGGTGAGACATATCAGCCAACAGGAGTTCACCAGCATTGTTGTGACGTTTACATTCTAAAACATAGCTCACACCACGCAGGATAGATGGCTCTTGATTACGGTCGACAATTTCAATGGCACCCTTATGTGTCCGATTAAGGAGAATCTCAAGCAGAATATCACATAGTGACAGGTGAAAAAGCTTGAAATCCACACAATTCAACAGTGATTCGTCTAATTTCATGATTGATTCCCGGTGTATGTTGCTAGCACCAATGGGAGAGCATTCCACTTTTATCCAGCTTGGTTGTTGCGACCTATTGCCTTCTTGGAGATAGTAATATCTTTCTGCACGGCAAATGTAATCGTTCAAGTTCTTCAACGCATCTGCATCAACCCTTCCAGGAATAACTCGCTGCTCCTTTCGAATCATCCCGGTAGCACCTTGTACGAGAACCATGAGGGTAATAGCGTCGATGGCGAAGCTAATCGATTCATCGGTGGGATTAAATCCTCTTTGTAACGCATCACGGCCCTCTTTGAAGAGCTGGTGTATTGCGTGTTGGGTACTTGCATCTTCTGATGTTGACTCAAATGGCTTATCCGAATGGCTGAGTAGAGTTCGAAGAAGATGGGATTTGAGCAGTGCGTGTGGTTCAGGAAACGCTTGGGATGTGCTGCCTGATTTATCATAGAGACTAACTACTAGCCGAAGCATTCCTGGAAAATCATATCTCGCTCGAAACGTAAATGATCGAGCTAGCGAAGTCGGCCTCTTAGTCTTTTCACTTGAACTCTGATGATTACTTGCAGACGATGAATAGCTTACGGAAAATACGTTTTCCGGGATCAAATGGGAAGAATATTCAACCGACTCTGATTCTTCGAGCGTAATGAATTTCAGTAGACCGATGTAGCATGCTCTCATCAATCGTTTTATTGCCCACTTGGGCAATCTTCCCAAACGTGTTGATTTATGGATTTCACCAAACGTCCATGATACAACAGAAATGGGAATGCGAGATGTTGTGTGGGATCCAGAGGACAACGATGGACGCTGAAGCACGATAATGTCAGTGAGCATCCCCAATGCCCTCCTACCGCAATCATCCGCACTTGAGTTGTCCGAAGGATGGCATTTTTCAATCAACATACACAGGCAATCAACAGCTAGATAAATAGCATCATTGCTGGCTGACGGGATACTTGGGAGAGATTCAAAGAATGGCACATGCTTGGATAATGAATGAGTATATGGTGATGAAGTAGATAGACCATTTTTCTGAGCCATTGCAAGAATAACCTCACGGCCAGAGGGCACTGGTACTAGAGCACGCGCAAGCTGGCGAAGGGCCCAATATGAGAGGCTGCCGTTTAGGTGCTGGTCACGAGACAGAGCCGTTTTCGAAAGTAGATTACATAAAGGCCCCAACACAGATGTGTCGTTGCCACCTTTTCTTCGCACAACATTGCTTGCGGAGTATTTTCCGTCACTAGAAACGAGAGACCACGCCAACGTTGATATTAAGACAAAGCATGATTCTTCACCTTGTTTTCCAATACTCTGACTATTATGAGATGTCATATTTGCAAGACGATCGTAGATGGATCGAACAATGCCATCTTGAGATGAAGGCACCTCAAAGCAAATGACAACGATGATAACAATGGCCATCGCAGTCCCATCTGGAATGCTAGGAGATGATTTTCCGTTGGACGGAGAGCAATAGCTTTCATCAAGAAGCATGTTGGCGGCGTCAATCCAAGTTCTGGCAGTATCCGCAGTGAATGAATCAATTGATCGAATCTTAGCAACATTAGCACCGTGATTTAGGCTGGCGCGAATTAACATGGAATATGAAGAGAGAGTTTGAAGACCAAGTTCATGTCGATATGAATTTCTGTCATTGTCTGAGCCCACACATCGATGTAAAAACGTGTCATTGCCAGCATAGTAAGAATATTTCAGGACATCATAGGACGAGTTCTCAGCATCTTCATTGAGCCTACGATCGCAACATGTTCGGCACGTGCCTTCCCTGACTCCTGACAGGTGCAAAAGAACCTTAAGAGCGAGTCCCACTTCATCATCACCTCCAAAGCCCGAGTTACTTTCTTGTGCCGATTTGCGTAACATTTCAGAGGCCATGCGGAAAACAGCACGGGGGCCAAAACTCGTGGAAGATGCTGATTGAGATAGATTTGATGACCTAGCCCGCATAATTAACAATACAACTCCTGCGACAGCCCATGCAGGGACGACATCTCTATCATTGTGTGAGCAGATCCCCCATTCAACAGCATCTGACTTGCACGAAGGACAACATTCGTTATTACACGCCTCCAGAATTGAATTTATTGTGGATACGGATGCCCCAGTGCAGGATGGAAGGAGTACGTGTGATTCTACAGTGGAAAGTGTTGCCAGTCGATCGACTCCACCAGGCATCTTTCGTCGATGGACCGATGGTAGAGATGGCTTGATAGTAGCGACTGCAGCAGCATGATATAGATGAAGGAGAAGGGATTCCCAACTCGAGCCTGACAATGTATTGAACAAGGAGCCAGTGGCTACCATACGAAAGATGCATCGCATCAATGCAGGATAATCCGACAAAGGAATGATATGAATACCTTCATCGGAAAGTGCCTCGTCGATTATTTGTTGCTTTGCTTCTCCTGCCAATTCGTCCATTGATCCGTTATCATCAGAATAACATACCAAATTGGAGAGGATGACATCCTTCAATGCAAACTTCAAACAATCCCAACAAGTTACATCTTCGTCATCAGGCAAAGTTGTTGACATACGACTGAATCCAATATCATTCATCGCCAAAGAAAGCAAAGGTAGGGCTGCATCTGCTCGTATAGTTCTGTGTAAATTGTTGACGCTATCATCACAGCTACCATCACCGATGTATGACGCAAACATGGACGAGAGTAGCTTGTCACTAGCACGAATGTATATCTCCCTTTCCTGTTCACTTTTGTGTCCCTCCAACGTAGGTGAAATGTCAATTTCAATTGAGTCCTCATCTTCTACTTTCATTGATGTGTACTTATTATTTTGAATCAAGAAGGGGATCTGCATGTCACCCAAAGAATCCAGTGTAGCGAAAATGGCAGGAATCAACTCCAAAGGTAACGCATATGACTTTCGACGACACCTTCTTAGAGATCTCACTCTATCTGCATGTAAATCTGAACTTTCCTCGTCCTTTAGAGATTCATCACTCTTTGTATTATTCATTTGAAGAGGTTCCAATATTGTACTTGCCAACTCTGTCAGTTTTATGATTGTCCGACTCATAATAATTGACCCCATTATTTTTTCTGTGCTCAGGTTTGTCACAAAGGAACGAATTTCGGCAATCATTGCCAATTCTTCTCCGTGACTGAGAGTGGACGAGTTGCCAGACTGATTATTTTTCTTCGAGTATTGCAATGATTGAATTGCAGCAGTTGCTGCTTCCCTTCATTTTCCGTTTGTTTAGATTTGCATTGTAACAGAAATACGACTTCATGAATCAGAAAAAAAAGGTAATACGTCAAACGCACGAGCCATCATTGAGAAACTCACCAAGGAATCGAATATATATCATGCCGTAATTGGAGCAGCGCCCGCAGCAGCAGATGTGCCTTCACAGAAAGCGGAATCTCTAATTCACCAACGTCGTATTTGTCATTGTGGCCGACCAATGAGTAGAAAACGGCCAGTATCTCACGGCATTTATGGTTGTTAGATGATGCTTCAGTATTATCCGCCCCCAAGCCCAAGGTCGCACGAGATGCGCCGCTGTCACCCTCCGCCGAAAGATCCAAAATGGAATATAATTCAGAGGTGTCTCCGCGTTCCATCGCTTCGCATGTTTTTTGTGCGAGATTGCATAGATTATTGCTCCCATAGAGCTCTCTGCTGTTGGTCATTATTTCGTCTGTGGTGGCAGTAGCATGGTGTGATCCGCCGCGGCCATCAACTTCCAAATCCATAACTTTCGTTGTTTTTTACACTATGATTTCCCCCCAGATGCTAGAAAGTCGCTGACATGTAATCGCATTGCCTGATAATAGAGCTCTGGTATGATGACGGCTCTCCTCCCTCCTCGATCAAGTAGCAATATGGCAGAGCGAGCGAAGATGAGGTGATCGACGCGACGGCCTTCGACTTTTCTAACTACAATACGCCTTTCATCGACGGATGGGTGGATCACGGGGATACACGACATGTCACGTGGTCATAGTAAATAGTTCTATCCTATACTAAGTCACGGCTTGACATTTGACGTCACGTGAACTTCCAACCTTACAGCAACGGCAACGGTCATTAAATTTGCTGAACAATGATGATGAAGAATGAAGAAAAGCAAGAAAGCAAAATACATTGCGAGGGTCCCTAGAGAGAGGAGCACAGCCAATACAATAATCGATCACGCATGTTGAAAAATGATGGCTCGAACAAAACGCAAGTGTTTGCCCACAGCCACAGCCGCTGCGGCATTATCATCAAGGGCACCATTGCCCATTCGCATTCATCATCAGCCCAACGAGAGGGCGAAGAGGCAGGTTTACATGGTCATGTCATTGGCATTGGTTTTATTCCTCATTAGTACCTTTATACTCGTGGAGATGCTGCCTCATCAGGCTGCCTACACGGATTCGATGCTTGCAGGAGCGGATTTTGCTTTGGGGATGCAGCACCCACGTAGCAACGAGACCGAGAAAACGGCAAACACTAATGGTATCAAATCTGCAAATAATGATGACAAGGGTTCACAGTTGCAGAATTCGTACCATCTACGGCATCACTACGAAAGATTGGCGCAAGTCAATGAAAGATTGGTCCAAAAGAAACCCAAATCAAAGCCTGAATCTCAACCAAATAATATTGAAGTAGTAGAGAACTACGACGAGGGTACTACGACGCATCAACATGCAGAATCTTATGCTCAAAAGGTAGTGGCATCAAAACCGAAAAGTCAAGCACACAACTTATCTGGAGAAGAAGATGTAGGTGCAAATAGAGCAACTGGGCATCATGAAGAGGGTAAATCACACGAACAGGCAGAATCTAAACATGGTGGCTCAAAGGATTCCCAAAATGATGAGAATAAAACGGAAAAGGAATCAAAACCAGCATCATCTCAACAACAAGCAATAACAACCATCACAACCGAAGAAGAACCTCGGATAATACACGTACTGGAAACTCGCTTCATGCAAAACCAACCCAATCTCGTCGAACTTGCCAAAGCGCGTCTTCACCTCCTCAGAACCATTTGCCTTCCCACAGTGTTGCATCAAACTGCGTGGGGAAAATTTGTTTGGATCATTCGAACTGACCCAAGTTTGCATGATGAGATTAAGAAGGATCTTGTGTCCATGTTGAATGAAACGGGTGCGTTGGTGACAAAGGATGACGAAGATGGAGGAAAGGAGCGTGCCTTGACTTATGTAATTGGCAGCAATGATAACTATATCGTGGCCAATACTACCAAGCTATCACCCGGATTACGGCCGTTTGATATTCGAGATATGCTGACCAATGCATTATCTAATGAAAAGTCCATCTTTGCAGGCAAGGCCTCGAGTATGAAAATGCTGCTTGATGAAATATCACCGGAAAAGATTGAAAATGATGTCATTTTATGGACTAGGCTGGATGCTGATGATGGATTGAATATTGGATACATGGGGTATATTCAGAGTCAGGCAATTCGATATTTCTTGCCAAAGAGGTACGATAAGGAGATCAAGAAGGAAATACCAGAGGAGAGTAATGATGACGAGGAGGAAGAAGACTCGGAGGGTGATGAAAAAGAGAAGAATTTAGTCGCAAATGTATTCACTCCTCCTCAATGGACATATTGGTGTGCGGGGAAAAACATTGATTGGTTCCTCACCGATCCTATCCAGCAACCTCAACACAAAAATGGGACAGTGTACCCTGTCATTCATTCAAATGTGTGTATTACACCAGGTGTAACAGTGGCATTGCATGGAGCCTCTGACCCACGTCAAATTCCTAGACTCGATCACGATAAAATCATATCCTTCCTGAGGCCCAAAGGGGGTGAACTTTGTTCGAGGACTGGCCTATCCGTCTTCTATGAACACGTCACGGATGATGACGATGCAGACGATGACGAAAAGGATGATGGGACATGCTTTCATATGGTACATGGTGGAGTTTCTGCGGTACGCTCTCGTACGCCCACAAGTGCTGGAATGATGGGTGTGATGCCAGACTCTAATCAAATTTACATGGTCGGGGCACAGCCGAAACTGACTAGCCAGATGTGGCGAAGTATGGAGAAAGAATTTGGAATTTCGAACGAGCATTTGTTGGAAACAAACTCGTACTTTGCTAAACATGTCTATGATATTGCTGAGGAAAATGCGAGAGGGCAGTGCACAATCGGGCATTCTTGCAAGGTAATGTGTATTTACTATCGACATATTCGTCTCTTTCATTGCAGCTGTGTATCTCACACTGATCATTTGTCACCAATGTTGATCTCATTTTGAAAGTCATCAAGCAAAGATAGACTTCAACAGTATGTTGATTTAAAGGGTGAGACGAAAGGTGGATTCGATGTGGTCGATGGAAGGATCATCACTGACAGCATTACAAATGCAGAATGAGATAATGAATTTTCTGATGTAGAGGCGCGACATGATAACATGGTAAATGTGCAAGAAGACAACAAACTGCAGTATTTGACACTGACAATACTCCATCATTAGATACTTCTACACCACTAGCAAAAGCAAACAAACATAACTGCAAGGTTCAATAAAATTCTGTCTTCTATTTCGCCAGCGATAAAAAAATGACAATGCAATAAGAAAGTTCGCAATACAAAGAATACTGATAACCACCATGACATTCCCTCCAACACTTGGCAAATTATTCGATCCTTCCAAACAATCATTGCACACAAGCTGAATAAATTGATATCCGGTGTTGCCATATCTCTCGATAGCTCCCCAGACATCATCAGAAAGAAGAGACGAACACCATCTGTCAGCACAGGGAGGTATAACTTCTATCACAAATGATGATGCAACTCCCACACTATATATCCAGTCAATTGTAGACCCCCCAGCTGTGTATTGTACGATATGGTTTCTTGTGCAGTGCCAGAAACATAGAACTGATCTCTATTGAGGTTCTTGCTCCACAATCTAAAGCGCTTGCGATCTTCAAGTTGCATGTCAGAGAAGGACCGTGCTGAGGTGTACGGATGGATGTTGACTCTTTCTATGGCGACTATGGAAGCTTATTGCAGCTGTTGCATTGTTACTGAGAACGACATCTCGAACAGCTCGTGTTTCTGGCTCACTCGATGGCTCGGGGCCGTGTACATAACTCCACAGGTATTAAAACAGTCGCTCATTTCGTGCAATGTTTTGATCTCATCCTGATTTGCCATGTCTATTGGATGGTCCCAATCGACTGGATGATTCCTATTCAAATCAACTATACCTTCCACAAACGATGAGCAACTTGTTACGTCCTCAGCAGGATCTGTCGAGTAACATGCCGATCGGAGATTTGTACGGCGACATCCTCCATGGGCTTCTTGGCGATTGAGAGTGTATGCGTCTATATTTACAAAAGGAAGGAACAGAATTCGTATTGGCTCTCGTGATTGTGATGTGTAATAAATCGTACTGTCTGTAGTAAAGCCAAGAGCCCCATGACTTCATTCAACAGGCACATTTGTATCGCTACTCATTTATCCGGTGACAAATAATACGTGTACATCACAATGCCGCGATTTTGGAGGCTGCTCCCGACCGTCTCAGACTTCATACCCAAATCTTTTAGCCCCACGTATCAACGTCTTCCACGGGAGGTGCCGTTGTTAAGTTATCCCCGAACATGTTGGGTGAATGAAACGCTACTGTTATGTTGCTGTTGGGTGGCATTAGGTGGTATGCCTGGTCGTTCGTAATAAAATCACTGTGGATATCTATCGCTTTGCAGGTTATTGCTCCTTGCCAATAAGCAAACTGCGACTGTCGATCATATCATAGTTCAGTGTGATGGCAGACAATATAATATAATAAAGGTCTCTCAACTCTTGATGTGTTGGGTTTGAGGCCGGTTTGCTTGAGGGAGCTTTGCTTTGCTGAGGGGGTTCTGTTGTTTGCGTGCATGCATCGCATCCTGCAATCATATCAAGATCAAGATCTTTTCCCGCCATTTTGGTAATTGACAGATCTCCAGAAATTGGTATTTATTACACATAATAATTGTCATAATAATAATGTATCTCTCATTATCTCCTTACATTTTTCTCGTACAATTGTGGGGTAAATAAAGTCTTCTCACGATACTTGAAGTGCTAGAAAAGTCGAGTATCTTTGTCACCCCACAACCACAAAAACCAACAACAACAAACCCCTACGATACGATACCCTACGATACTGCTATTGTAAACGCTAAACAGTGAACACACCCACTCATCACTCACGCGCCGCTCGACCACAACCGCAAACAAAGACGCACCCAAGTCACTCGAAAAAATCACAGCCCTATCATCCATCATGATGAAATCACCGAACACAATCGTGCCGCTCATGGCAGCAATCCTCCTTTGCTACACTGCGAAAGCCTTCTCGCCGGCACCAGCAAGGTTATCACTGCCAAGATCGCTTTCGTCGACCGTTGGTGTAGTATGCGCCAGCAGCCGCATCACCTTTCAATTACGAGCATCTGACGACGACGAAGCGCCTGCGGGCATGCCCACATTGCCTTCTCAGAAGGACTCACCACCGAAAATGGAACCAGCACGGATAGAACCAGCTGCTCCCGTAGTCAGTAAGGATGTTGCTGCAGTGGAGGGAGAGGAGAGTGCTTCGTACCCAATTGATTTGCCCTCGCCTATTTTGTTGGGCACATCCATGGTTCTTGCAATTGCTGCCATAGGTGAGTTGCCAATAGTGTTTGTCTATTGCTCTTGAATTTATGCTCAAATACGTACAATATAGCTCACACCTTATCCATGTCTTACTTGCACCAATAATACGGACTCATCAAAAAATAATGCACACACAACAAAACAAAACAAAAAGGTTCCCTCTTTGAAGTGACTGGAGGAGGCCCAACGCAATTAGGATTTGCAGCTACCGCTGCAATCGCAGCCATTGGATTGCCCGCGAGTATGTTTTTGATTTATGCAGCGATATTGAAGGGGGCAGCAGAGACAGCGGAGGACGATGCGGAATACAATAAGGCAAGAAGGTTGTAGTTGTAGGGTTGGCTTGGGGGTGGTAGTTTATGGGAAGTTGGGGTCATACAATTCAATATCTCCATACGTGGAAAGGGGCGAGAGGAAATAATCGAGAGAAACCAGCTGGTGTTCATTCTCCTGAGTTGAACTTTCACTGTGTCAAATTTGGGGTGAAAGAATACAAATTGTTTTTTAATCCAAAAAGGAGAGAATATATTTGTAATTTGTATGGGATATCAAAATGATAAGGAAGAGTTGATGCCTAACAAGAAAATTATCTCCATGACCTGGCATATTTCTTTGAATTTCTCTATAATGTAAGATCTGATGTCAAATTCCTGCCTGCACAATTTTTCATTCGTATTTTGTACATCTCATATCTTGATCTACAGGTTGACTTCTAGAAATTTGGTAATAAACTTTCCAAAAGTTTGTTGTGATTCTGTGTGATTACCTCAAGTGTCCTAATAGTTTGCCTTAATTAGCGCATTGCCCATTCAATGTGATCCATCGCATTTACTCTCCAGCGATTAAGCACTGATCTCCCCATTAGTAGGTAGTCTGTGAAGGCTCACATATGGGTCATAAAATTAGAAATTGTAAAACCATGAGATATATTTACGTTGACCACCATGAGAGTCAATATATCCCTTACTGACCTGCATTACTGTCCTACCTAACTACCTAGTGATTGGAAGTTTTGAGAGAGAACTCTTTCATAAAAAATGCCCCCAAAACTTGACGGAAACTTTGCGGAAACTTTGGCAAAACTTAGGGAGCATGATTAATTATCAGAATATTGAAGTTAGACTACTTGTAAGTTTTGTTCAAGGTTAACCTGAAAGTTATTGATCAAATAATGAGTAAATTGGCGCCAAAACGCGCCTGCTATCAAGCTAAGCACTTAGGAAGAGGTCTAGAATGATGATGAATGATGATGATGCAATTAGGTAATAGAGATTAGGTTAATTGTGAGAGAGTCTAAAAGGAAAGGGAACCTCAAGGAGAGGCCACATGGTGGTCACGACGTGATGTTTC
>JALLAU010000668.1:0-13409 GCA_036939495.1 Thalassiosira hispida
GGTGGGTGTGTGCTAAGGGAGAATGCACTCCGTGGGAATTAAGATTGGCAGGGGGGGCGCTTACGCTATCGACCCCAGCACTGTTGGAAACAGAGGATCTCTCACTCTATGATATTTGGTGTATCACCCAATGCCAGCGCACGGATAAAGATAATGCTCTGGGGGCTGTGACCTTGCGCCCAGTGCAGGGCATCGACGCAAAGTTCGCTCGATGGAAAAAGGACCGGCTCGAGGGGACATTGGGTCCGGGGCTGGCGCCACAGCAATTACAGTATGCACAATCGCCAATGCTGGCTCAGGTGACAGGAAATAATTTGCCTACCCAAGGACCGTGTCCGTATGCTCAAGTAGAGACCTTGGTGACTAACTTGACACACCAGTTCACTAATGCGGTCAAGCCGATGGCACAGGCTCAAGTGGAGTCGGCAAAGCGACACAAGGCCACACAGAGAGAAGAGGGCTTCACTGAGTTCCATGTCGCAATGCTCAAGGGTTGGTCGTCCACGACGGACGAGCGTAATATAACACAGTTCTGGCGAAAACTACAGGCGAACAAGAGCGATTGGCGGAGTATTCGGGACTATTTGGATAATGCAATGTGGATATGGTCTGTGAGTACGGGGAACCCCATCAACTCAGTCGTTATGGATAAGCTGTCTACAGAGGATCTGAAGAATTTGGAGCTATCACCTGGGGGTGCAGGGGCCGAGTATGAATTCTTGGAGAGGGGAAATTCACCTCTGCTATGCCATGGCCGCACCACTGGAGAAACCAAGGAGGCACAAGCGAGAGATGCAGCAAATGATGCGTCCGCTGGAAATCATTCGTATGCGGATGCGCTGAGCTTGGGAAAGAATGATCCTCGAGCGCCACCAAAGACTTATGAAGCAGTGCAAAAAATGGCCAGCACTTACGCCGCAAAAAACTTTGTCCTGTGGGGAAACAGCTCAAACTTCTACATTGCGCTAATGGACATTGTGAACACAATGAAGTTGAAAAGTGTGTTGATGAAGTCGGAGTTCTTCAAGGGCCACTTGTGCCGCCAAATTGTATGGGCAATTTATGACGACATGGCACAATATTTTTCAACTCGTCTGGAACCTGATCACTTTGCTCAGGCAACCCCTCAGGCACCAGTGAATTTCCCACAGTCTCGCCTTGCAGCACTCTTGCCTAGCTTCACCAACGGGCAGGGTCCGTATCGCATCAATTTCCCATACCAATGGAAGACTGATCCAAACAAGGGACATCCGGCGCCAGCGCCAGCGCCTGCTCCTCGTCATACACCGGCGCCCCCGCAACAACAGTACCAACAGCCATACCAACAACAAGGGGGAAATGGGGACTGGGGACGTGGGCGGGGTAACGGGCATCAACAGTGGAATGGTGGCAACCAGAACCAGCCGGGAAATGCTGGTGGAGGCCAACAGTGGAATGGGGGTAACAACAGGGGGCCAGGAAATAATGGTGGCAACAATGGCGGGGGCGGCGCCAACAATGGAAATTATTATGGGCCGCAGGGAGGTGATCAATTGCAGCACCTCCACCCGAAGATTCGGGACATGATGAGGGACTATCATGCGCGTCACGGGGCCACCATTCGTCTTGGTGAGCTGTGCACTGCCGCAGGGGTTCGGATTGGACAACTTCCCAAGATGGACCGGCATGTGGGAAATAGGGGTGAGAACATGCTATGTTATCTACATATTTTGGGCCACTGCCCCCACAAGGCACGAGGGAGTTGCAACTTCGTCCATGTCGAGGGACCGGAGATGGCAAATGATTTTGCAAGTGGAGTGTGCCAGCTTGTCGGCCCTGGGGTGAGTGGCAATGGTAATAGTAATACCAATACCAACAACAACAATAACAATCGTGGCAATGATAGGGGTCGAGGTCGAGGTGGACCACGACGCTGAGAGCTAGGTACGCCGAGGGGGATTCACGGTGGCGCGTGGAATGAGGTGGTACCAGGGGTAGAAGAGGGGGTAAGCATCGCGATGGAGGCAAGAGGGTGCGCAAAATACAACGAACGATATCAATACAACAACAGTACAACAAATGAACGGGAGAACAACGAAAATTTCTCCAACAGCAAAAGAGCACAGGTCGAACGAGATGCTAGCCTACAAAAGTGGAAGCAATGTAGTCAACCACTACTGGATGGAGGTCAAGGTAAGAATATAATTGGCGGTCAAACTTGTCGGCGTACGCGCAGAGCGGCGACAAGGGTTAGAGAGTCGGGTTTTTGTGTAGATGGCAGCAGGTGGGAGACGGGTGCCAAGGGTGTGGTTGTGATTCGGGTTCAGCAGCGCAGCAAGGTTCTTCTCTCTTACCTATCCGACGTCCATCATATTGTATCCAATTATATATTAGTTCCTACGCGACGTTTCCCTAACGCAACGCACGGATACAGTTAAATCTACCACAAAAAAAACCATTATTTTCTTAAACTCCCCTCAGGGGTCCTCGGAAATATAAAACTAACACATCCCCCTGGCGGGTTTACCTAATAGATATACTATGAGATCGAAGTTTCCCGCCATATTCTTTGGCTTAACCCTCCCTCATTTAACTCCAGGGGGGTTTAGTTCGTGGTAGTAATCGCCGACCTGCCGTTGAACTTCTTGTGAACGGGAACATGACTTCCCGCCGCGACGCCAAAAGCGTCACCGCCGCGCCATGCATGGTGTATATGGTATCGAAGAAACTCGGCAAAGTTTGACCCACGAGACCGTACCGAGACGGTTCATAGAGGAATAATTAATAAGGAAAGAGCAGCACCAGCCTCCCCTACACTAATATATAATTGTAGCACGGCGTGACTCTTTCAGAACGACTCTGTGAGAATTAAACCATTAGACTAGTTCGTCAAAAGCAAAGGTGAACAGCAAAAGTAAGACCACCATGTCGGGGGGAAGCATTGATCATCAGGGCGAGACAGCAAGTTTCTCAAGCCCTAAGGGAAAATCTCTACGCAAGATGTTCTCAAGTAAACGGATAGGCTTCGCTAACAAACAAGCCGCCGACCGTACCGATGCCGCCACGGGTCGAGGAGGGGGCGGGCCGCAGGGACGAGATTCACCCGCGGGGAATTTCGTCACAGAGAAGGAGATTTCCTCCTTCAATGATAAGGGTAATGATTTCTTCGGGCGGGGCGAGTATGATGCCGCGTTGCGTATGTACAGCGAGGCATTGAAGATGCTCAAGAATCCGTCCATTATCATGGACACAAATAATGATGGCGGCGGTGATGAGACCATGCCCACTGCTATGAGGAGGTTTCGAACGGCTCGTTGTCTCGTGAATGTTGGCGCTGTTCATATCCGACGAGATAACTTTGATGATGCCATGTCTGCCCTCGAGCTGTCGATGCGACAATCGAAGCTTGTAAGTTCCAGCAGCAGCCACTACTATCGAGCATGTGAGGTAATGGGGGATGCTCTTGAGAACATTGGTCTCGTTCTATTCAAAAAGAAGGACTACGAGAACTCCTCTGCCATGTACACTGACGCTCTGGAAGCTCGAAGGGAATGTCTCGACATTATGGAAAGTAAACATAACAAGTGGAGAAGTTCCAAGTCAAGGGAAGAGGCGAGAAAGTTCAAAGATGAAAGGAATACCTCGTTGTTGGAACTGTCAGTTACTCTCTTTTATATGTCGTTATTACGCGAGAGGCAGGGTGACGTCGAAGATGCTGTGGGGAAGTGCGAGGAGGCCATCAGTGTACGGCGAGAAGTGATCCCCGATGCCAAACAGGATCCTAACTCGCTCAATCTCTTCTCCACCATTGGAAGGCTATACTGCCACGAAAATTTGAGAAGGTATAAGGAAGCGCTGGGTTATTTCCACGAGGTGCACCGTATGAAATGCGAGGTCGCGGGCAGAGACCATCTTGATGTGGTACCATCACTGAACAGCATTGCCTTCATTTACAACGAGCTGGGTGACTATAAACAGTGCATTGTCATATCCGACCGGGCCATTGACGTTGCCACTAATGGACGAGGACTGAACAAGGAAACTTGCATTGCGTATGCCAATAAGGGAGATGCTCACAAAAATCTTCAAGATTATGATAAGGCAATCATCTCTTACGAGACAGCACTCAAGACGCAGGCAAAATGCCTTGACGAAAATGATATGATGAACTCCGAGGTACACGAAAAGTTGGCCGAAACCTACCTCCTATCTAATGAAATGGACAGGGCGGTATCCTCGTTGGAACAATCCATATCCGTGAAACGTAACGCCCTTGGACCAGACAACGAGGAACTGGCCCGGGCTTACAGCAAATTAGGTGACTATCACGAGAAGGGCAAAGAACATGCCAATGGTATCAAATGCCACACGCGAGCATTGCGCATGTTCAAACATCATGACAACAAAGAAATGGCCGCAACGGAACATAACAAGATTGCAGGAATATTGAAGTCATCGGGAGAAACGAACAAGGCCATGGAGCATTATATGGCTGCATTGTGGCATTCGCGAGAGGCGAGGCTGCCGTCAACGGATCCGATTGTTGCGGATACGATCAAAAATGTTGCATCATTTCAAAAGGGCTAGATGGGGTGGTAGATGGTAGCCTTTACAGTTGTGTTCATGTCATCTATGTGTTCATGTCATTATATGTTTTGCCTATAATATATGTTTCCATGACGAGTCCTTTGAGTGCATGCGGATCTCTTCCTTGGTGATAGTTGAGTTTTATGTGTGAGAGTAACAGAAGAAAAAAACACCGTTCATAAGTTACCAAATCAAAATTACCAGTTAATCAGATTAACTTTTTCATCACACACATCCCCCAGGAGCAAGGTTGTGTTCATTATTTGAAGCAGATGTCTGAAGCATGTATGAATATGAATATGAATATGAATATGAAGGCTTGTCGAGACCCTGATGTGGGTCAATCCCAGGACTCAAACTAGGAAGGGTGCGAGACAAAAGCGTCTCAAGACATTTGCAGCCTTTCGTTGCAACTTGTTTTGTATGAGCCTGACAAATACTTCTTGTTCGGCGACCAATATGCACATCCCTTATATTTTAACTAGAGGTGATTTTCATTGATACACATTATGTTTAGGCGAAACTAGGAAGACTGGCCAAACTTGTCCTGGGCTCTTGCCCATCCATTCATTAATTTGCATGTAACGGATAATGGCGGGAAATTAGTTTCATCTCTGGTTTCATCAGACTCAACAAAGAATTGAGCGAAGAGAGTGAAAAGGCTCAATACTAGAGGAAGAAACATGGCGTTACCCAGAATTATCCTTGTATGTTATTAGAAACTGACTGGATGTCTGCCATGTCAGTTTCTCATAACATACAACATTCAACTGGATTAGGGATAATCTAGGTGAGCAGTATCGTATTCAGTCTTGTTGTGTTATTCATACATCAGCATCTAGTGCCCCTCCCCCCCAAGCTAATGGATATCATCAATGCGTCGCATATAATTGGGTTTGTAATAGATGAGCATATGTGTGTGTAGTAGTGAGTACATCATCAGTCGCGTTTAGTTTGTTCTGTAATATCATGTGTTCTTTGCTTTTTTGTTTCTCCATTGACGCCTTGATCCTCGTAAATTTCATCAGATAACTGGTTCATGAGTTCAATCTGTTTCGCGTCTTGTATCAGCCACTTTTGAAGCAGCTCCAGTGGCAAAACACTAAAGGGTTCTTCTATCTGTACCGACATATCCTCAATCGAGAAGAAAATAAACCCAATAAAGAGCATAGCAAAAACTAGTACTGGTTGAGGTTTGTTCTCCCACCACGTATCAATTCCAAACTCAGCAAACTTGTTAACGAGGGCAAATGGAAGCAAGGATAGCCAAATCCAAAGGAATCGGACGGAATAGCGGGTGTACCCAAGCGGGATCGGTGTGCGCAGCATCATCTCACATTTACTGAGAGAGCAAACGATGTTGCTAAACTGGGATTCAATGAGTGTCGACTCCTGGAAATCAAAGGATGGCAGACGTCGCGTTAGCCCAAGTGATATGGCTGCAATCCCTGCTGCTGGGGTCAAGGGTGTGCTCATGAGTAGTTTCATTTTCTCACTCGCAGTTTGTGTCTTTTCGGACCCAAGAGCTAGTTGGAGAAACTTTGCCTGCTTTACTGTGCTAATTTTGTTACCTCTCAAATGATCAATCATGATCCAACCATGCAACTGCACACACGCCTCCACGAGATCATATGCAGCGGCACGCTCTTCCGGCCAGAAGCGTGTAGCAGCAGTAAATGCGAATAATTCTCGTACAACAGTCCTGAACAGACTCGTAATCTCCCATGAATAGTCAGAGCCCAAATTAAAACGGTCGAAAGCCCGATCACTGCGAAATACAAGAAGCAGCCCCAGCATCGGAGCGGTTAGCTCAAAGGGCGTAAGTGGTAGCTCCGCCTCGGGGAGATTATACAAGTGCTCAACAGAATTATAATAATCGACTGCCCCACTCCAGACGACGAGCAGTAGGACTGGTGGAAGGATTCTTTGCGTTGTTACAGTAAAGAAAACCCCGAACAGATGTCGGATGTACCTGCTAGATGATCGGTGGGTGTTCCAACGCTCAAGATCGAAAGTCTGGTCAGCTTTTTCGTCAGTGAACATGATTGGTAGCTCGACCAGCTGTTCCCTGAAATTATTGTCTTTCTTCAATTCATTGAGGACTTGCTCTGTCTCATCATGTAGCTCGTCGAAGCGTGATTCCGAGGCGTGCAGACGCCCATTGCTGTTTCGCTTTAGCGCACTGTGGCTAATGCGGTAGTGCGGCTGGAGACAACTGAATGATAGCAGTGAATTAAATAAGATCATAAAAGGCGCCATGATTACACAGCTATCGTCACATATGACATATCCCTCTACACAGAGATATTTTTATGGGCTTGGTTGTGTCGGTTGTCGGTGGTTCGACGAACTACTTGTGCGATGGTTCGACTATGGTTCTTCATCAACATCTTTTGGTTCAACACTCTCGTGGTTCATATCTATGCGGATCTAGATGTTGAAAATGACGATGACGACGAGATGTTGATGTTCCCCTTGCTGGTTGATCGATGTTCCCCCTTGCGACTTGCGCTTGCGACTTGCTTGTACCTAGGCTTGAGCATAGGGGGCGCCCAAAGACCATTTGGGGGGCGATGCATCCCTAAATGAACACCATAATTTCAACGTAGGAACTAAAAGATAGGGGGCAATTAGGGGTACGTGCGCTCTATCCCTATCGCAGTACCCGCTCACCCTCTTGAGGGCCTATGAGTATCGTACCCATAATTGCCCCCTATGTGCATGTCCCGTCCCTCGTCCTCGTCCTCGTCCTCGTGCATGTCCCGTCCCCGCGTGCCCATGTCATCTCCATGTCCCTCGTATTCAGTATCAAGTTTATGCCCTCGGTGTTTCCTCGTCCTCGTCCGGTGTCCGCCTTCGTCCTGGGTACGCCCTCGCCTCATGCCATCTGATTGTGGTGTTGTACGGCTCGTCCTAGGGATGTATGATGGCCAGGAATGATCGCCTGAGGGAAGGATGATGCGCATCGTCGGATGTACGGCTGATCGGAGAAGATGTGACATCGAGAAGAGATGGTATGTGCGTCATCTAGAAACAGAAGAATGAGGAAGGATGATGTGCGTCATGACATGACATTGAGCAATGGCCGTGCGGCCTTGTGTCCTCAGTTGCTGATCGGCACGGGGAATGGCATCGGATCGGCATTGGCATTGGCATGATTGAAGAAGCCATGACGTTAGAAAAAAGGAATTGCTCCTACGTGAAGATTGGAACAGGCGTGTTACTGGTACTATGTTGTGTCTTGATACCTCAAGTAGAATACAATTCAAATGAAAACGATTAAAAAATAAATGTGTACATTACGTCACTGTCATAAACATGGATGTGGTTATTTGATATAAAAATCTAGCTCAGTGCAATACCCAGCGGGCATTGCACTCACATTGGTTTTTCATTCTGTAGATATGATGCCCTAATCTATCTGTGGGTAAACTATGTGAATATGAATATCATTGGAGAACACATATATATGTATTGATCTACTCCTTGACGAGCATGCACACATACAGATGTTCTTAGCAAGAGCTAAGCTCATTCTCTTCAACAAGATGAGAGTTTCAAACCATAACATGTATACTTTTTCTATGAAGATTTTTGAATAATTTTGAACAGCAGAGTAGTATCATGGTTGGGTGCGTGCTAGCATGAGGAGACAAATACACATCTCCACTAATTGCTACCCCAGTGTGCCATATTGTCTCAATGTATCACAAAGATCACTTGTAGGTAGATGTACGTACAAAATTTGCTTTTGACCTGTGTTATCTGGTGTGTTACCTAGCAGGTAGCATGACACCACCAATCGCATTGAATCTGGGGCAAGCGCCGGATGACCTGGTTTGCTCCATTTACAAACAACCAACGAGGTGGTATAACACACCGTTCTTGCATTGAGGACTAATCGAAGTAGACTCAGCTCAAGCCAATGCCTCCTGTGAATATGTGTGATTCATTTTATTACTTAGGCTTCTGTGTCCGTGTCATTGTTTGAATCTTATTTTTCTACTAGGTAGCTTGCCTAATTTTGTTAACACCTAAACTTCATTGCATCATGTTCATGACCTTTCTGACTCAGACTCGCAGTTCTTAGCTTACAATACCCATTTGCGGCTCTATTGATGCTACGATTCCTCAGACATTTGCACATCACTCTATTTGTTGTACTTGTATGAGCCCTAAAACCCAATGCATCATCACTGATGTTGTGTGCGTTGCTTCTGGATAATCAACTACTAACTAGTAGATACAATAATTTGATACTTGATACCTAACACTTGACAAAAACATAATAGATCCCCCCAATATCAACCTAATACGAACTTCTTAATGCGGGCTTCCTCGAAACAAATACGAGTTAAGGCCCCCACCACCCCTGAAAGCACCAGCTGTGGCATTAATACATTTGTCACGTTCATCGCGTGACCATGGCTTTGCCATCACTTCAATTTGTTCCTTCACTCTGGCTTTAAGCTTGTTTACATCTTCTCCCCACTTTGTGCATTATTTTGGCAAGTAGGATGTAAGAGAAACGAGCATCGCAGCAGTGTTGAGTCATCAAGAAAATATTATACAGAGAGCAAAGAAAACAAATATGGTATATGTAGTCTTTTGCTACACGAGTATACAAACAAAGTGGTGGATAATAATAGACCTCTCTACTCTCACCTTGTAAAATTCCAATGTCTCCCCATCCAACAGCAATTTACTCATTTGTTTCCCAATCATCCGTCCACCCGCCAAATGTGCAAAGTAATAATTGTAATAATGACACATGAATTCAGGAATATCGTCATCATTTTTGACCATGGCCTTTAATTCCTTTGCATACATCCCCCCCGGACATCCCACCTCTGGTCGTTCGAGGTTGTACTTGTCGCACATGTAGGATATATCGGTTTCGAGTGCCTGTGTTCGTTCTATGCCGGAATTACTGAACATGGATGATAGCTGTTCGTTGTTGTTGACTATATCTTCTAATACCACGTAGACTGCATTGGAATCTACCAAGAATTGGAGGTAGTCTTTTTGGGTTGGGACGTATGGCTCAGGTTTGTCTGCGGGAGCTTCTGCCTCGCCTTCCTTGGGGGATTGTTCCCTTGTGTGCAATTTCATGGCAACATTACGAAGTTCTTCGAGAATGGGAGGGAATTCTACTTCTGCCGCTGATTCTTTCGTCGTTTCAATTTCAGTGGACATGAAAAGTGGTGTCGATGTCGTGATGGGACGGTAGGGGTGCTGCATAGAGCGGGAGGCAAGGCATTGTCTCGCATGTGGCTGGTTTAGTGACATAGGAACGAAAGCATTCGTTGATGTTATGGTAAGTAGGAGGGCAATGTGGAGCTTCATTTTGATTTATTTGTTGTTTTGTGAGCCGATAGACGATATTATCAGAATGTAGAAGATTCGCAGAATGGATAGTTAGATCGAAGTTACTTCGTTGGAGCTGGAATAACGAGATGAACGCTGGGCACGTATTCACAAGGGACGGACGAACAATGAATTCAGTGAAGCAATGTGATACTGAGAAGTGGTGGGTATGAGGGCTCGTGGCAGCTCATGTAGAGGAGGGGTGTTCGTATTTGTAGTGTGTAGTTGTAGGTGGGAGTCTAAGATTTAGAAAGAAGAACAGCTGAAATGGCGGGCGCCCTCCCGCGTTTCTGTGACTCACCAAAAAGTATCTTCAAGTTGAAGATTTAATATTGATTCCCATGTAGCTCTACACAATTGTTCTTTAAGATTTTTGCCTCCACTCTTCACCGCTCATCTTCCGCCCCCCCCCGCATTCTCATTCTTTTTTCTTTCAGCTGCAGCGCGCCGCATCAATCATTATCTACACAGTGATCTTCTTGGTTATTCAGCATTAAAACATGAGGGGGAAAAACAATCTTTTCGTTGCAGCATTCGTTGCTTGCATCTGTTGCACAATTCATGGAGCGACATCATTCTCACTCAACAACAAGTTCAATGCGGCTAGAACTCAGCAACAACCTACCACCACAAAGCACATATTAGAGTCAGTACTCCAACAACCTTCATTTGAAGATGAACATCAGTCATCTCAAATAGTTGTTGAAGATTTGACCAATAATAACAGTGGCTTGCGACAATCATTATTCTCGGGTTGTTTGACCTTCCTAACAACAACACCATTGTCTGCCTTTGCTGCGGTGGATGAATTAGAAATTGAAGAATTGCCTCCGGTGTATGTTCCTATATTGTTTGCCATTGGAGTAATTGGTGGAGTGGGTTGGTTGACTGCTAGTTTGGGTAATGTTATGGATGAAGGTGAGATAATTATTTTGATAGAGTCATGGATTTATTTTTCTGCATGTAAGAATTAACCAAAATATATCCCTTTGCTCATCATTTTTTTGGCTTATATTGTTCTTTTTTTGTGCCAAAATAGAGGCGTCACTGGGTTTGCAGTCCGGTGCCCGAGCTAAGAAGGAGAGGGATAGAAGTCGTGCATCATACTTCAAAAAGTAGAATGCGTATGATGTTTGGGCGATTGACAAAAAAACGTTGTAATTCAAAAATCTGGCTGTCACTTCTGAAGAAGATTGTACATTATCT
Organism: Thalassiosira hispida; assembly: GCA_036939495.1. NCBI lineage: Eukaryota > Bacillariophyta > Thalassiosirophyceae > Thalassiosirales > Thalassiosiraceae > Thalassiosira > Thalassiosira hispida. The sequence continues at coordinate 11,140 of JALLAU010000668.1, forward strand.
TGGAGTGGGGATTTTGATCATCGGGTGATTACTTTATGATTCTGGCTAAAAGTAGGCATTTACTTGCATCACAATAAGGTAGCTTTGGGGTACAATCAGAAGTGTGATGATATTCTACTAGATATTTCACAAGAATCCACTGACAGCATAATCAAACTGATGTAATTATCCTTCTACTAGTTCAGTTACTTGCCTTACCATATTAATATACATAATATGAGCCCCCAGAGAGTCATTGAAATAATGATAAAACTCTGGATTTTACCCAAGTCAAGGTAATCACCATGGGGCTTCGAGGTCTGTGATGGATTTCAACAGAGCAAGGGCAAGGCTTGCCCGGAAAAACTTTGGGCCTCTATCTCCAAAACTAGACGATGATCTGATATACTGGAGTTGCTGTCATCTTGTGAGGAAACCACCTCACTGGACGAGGTGGGTCTCGGGCATCGGGGGGGCACGGGTGGCGTTGATAGTGGGCGGCCACTATCATGAGGCGGCAGCTTTCATTGTCGTATGTATCTACTGATTTACTGTGAGTCACCGTGCATTCATGCTGAAAAAACTTTTTCGGGCCAGCCAGCAAAGTGACCTTGATGGAAATCAAATCCAGAAACCTCATGGCCATTACTGTGCCCAAGTTAACAAAGCCGCACATACATAGTAGATTCGGTTGCACTCTCCAAAACCTAACTTAATGTATCTAGTTACGAAACAGCACATTCTTTTATTGTTCTAAAATCTCCAGACTGCCAATATTTTATTCATGTTGACGGAGCCGACGTCCGACTCCCCAACCGCCCAGGATCCGAACTAGGATAATATGGTTTTGGAGCCGCACCCCTCGCATCCCCAACCCCCGGCCTAAGAATTGCACCCCCACCCGGCCTTGGCACACCCAATGAACTCCCACCCGGACGAGGTACGCCCAAACTACTCGATGCCTTAAATCCGGCAACACCAGCAGAGTTGTTGCCCCTAAATCCCCCCGGCGGTGCAATGGGACGAATCGCACCCCCCTCCCCCGCTACACCCCCCGTAGGCTGCGGTCCGGCACCCACAGCCCCCCTCTTCGGAACACGTGCCCAATTCACAAATACTTTCCTTCCCCCAATAGTCGATCGATTCGCCGAGGCAATGGCATGCTGCGTCGCCTGGGGGGTGGTGAATTCCACAAATGCCCCTTTTTGAGCGTGCATCCTTACCGAGGAAATTTCACCAAAGGAGTAGAATTTATCGCGCACGTCCGCTTCCGTTATACGACTTTGGGATGATCCCTCGTCGGTGAAACGAACGTAGAGCGTAGACACGGCACGTTCGTCCCCATCCCCGCCCCGAGCCTTCAATTCGGCATGGCGCTTCTCCGCCTTTTCCTTCTGACGTCGCATCATACCCCCCGCCACTGGATCGTTGGTGCCAAAGAACCGATCTTTCGTATTCTGCTTCGACAGCGGATCGTTCCTATCCCGCGGCATCTCATGCCGGAATGGACACTGTGCACCACGATTACACTCCCCCGTGGCGAAGAAGCTGCATAGCTTGGGTAGATTCCGCTCATACCGTGGTTCCATCCGTGCCATGCTCTGAAGCTTCATGGCCGCGGCCGAATTCGTGGGAACGCATCCCTGTATCGCTTTCCCTTGTTCGATTTCCCGTTCCTGCATGTTCGTCATCCACGACCTATTCGCATCGCTTTGGGGTACCGCCACCACCGAATCCTTGCACCCCTCCTCAGCCAATATCTTATCCCTCACTTGGACTGGCAAACCATACTGCAAATCGTAAATACAGACCTGGCATACATTCTTGGAACGGGCGCAGGTTCGACATATTTCCACCTTTTTGAGTCTGCCGCGCGTGCCTGCCTGCCAGGCGAAGACCGTGAAGGGTAATTCACAGATTTTGCATTTCTTTCCGTGGGCTTCCTTGGTCATTCGGACGTAGGGGTTGTCGCCTAGGCAGGTTTCGCAGACTAGGGGGAATTCGGTCTCTTCCCATTTTTGTTTGCTGTCGTCTCGTTTGATGGAGGTCATGGTTTATTTAGTGAAGAATCTGGATGAATGGTTTGCTTTGGTTGCGTTGCTGGGAATATTGTGAGTCGTTGCGAGTCGGGTGGATAGGGAAGAGAATTGTAGGGAGATCCGAGATCCGAACTCCAAAGAGGTGAACTCGGTCAAAGGGATTGAAAAGGAGGAGATGCAGATTGTGATGTGACGCTATGGGTGGATGTCACAAATCCCACGTGTGATCACAAACTGGATGTCACAAGATCA
>JALLAU010000669.1:0-13334 GCA_036939495.1 Thalassiosira hispida
AGCTTAACTTTGGTTTCCCGCCAAAAGTGCTGTCGTACCCCAGCACGACGGGGTGCTCCTACACATAGGTACTTTGATGTCCAGGTTCCAGGTGGAAGGACTTTCTAACTCTTTCTTCAGCAAAAGGTGGTGGGACGTGGGACGGTATCGTAAAACAAAAGTGTCTATCGTACCATCTCTTTATCAAAGCATTGTATTGGCCCAAGACTTGGATGGTGAATACTTTGATTTCAAGGCAGTATTCGATATCACGCAAAGTGAATTGGACAATGTGAACAATTACAATGGGGCATTCTACCTGTTGTTTATGGGCATTCCTGCTCCTGGGTATGATGTACCTAAACATTCAATCCTTCAACTTTGACATGGCTTCTAATAGCGACGAGTTGTTGTATCCAAATCCTAGCGGGGTATGTGATAACTTGAATGGGAACTTTGATAATAGGGAGTATTACCCCTGGAAGAGCCTGGAAGGCACGGAGTGTTGGGAGTTTAGTAACGGAGGAAGAGAGTGACGGGACGGGATGGAATGGGTATTTGAGTCATGCTGGTCGTACCTCTGTTTATGTGAGTATATTATAACTTCTCTCCAACTTTGGTAATATTTGTCAATTTTGCTGCATGTATCTGTCATACTCATCATAATATTCACACTTTTAGCCTGGACTAGAACAAACATTGGTAACAGGCTGCCTCGAACAAGATCTGCTCTATGGTACGTTGAAAACAGAGATCGAGATTCTTGGGCAAACGGTCTTGGTCAATACATTGATACTCGCTGTTTTGATTATGGAGCTAATATCACTTAAAAAGACAAAGGTTATACTCTCAGATGAGAATGGAAATGCACTTGACTGTGACCCAAGCGATAGGAAATGTCCAGTAATTTGTGTGAATAGTAGCGGAGGTCCACCTGGCACTACCACATCACAACTAGTTTTTCTGGTTTACCTCATGGAATCCTACTGAATGGAATGATGTAGATGCGTTGATCACCATATCAGAAGAAGAATCTGCCAAGAGCAAGAGTATGATTCACATTTACGGCGCAGAAGAAGCATGGGCGTTGCGTATCAAAGATGTATCAATGGCCAGGGTAGCATCGATACTAATATCAAATAATGCTCCATTACTTGTATCCAATACACTAAGTCTAAGTACTCAACTTTGGAAACAAAAACTGCTTGCAGAAAATCAACAATGGAGCACTCTGCAAGTCTTATCACTTCCTAAAAACTTCTGTAAATTCTGCTCAAGGATAAATTGAGTTCATTCAATATCACAATACCATCATATTCATATTAAGTAACATTAAAGATGGCCAGATGTTGTTCCATTGGAACAGCCAGCTACTATTAGCTATACGAGACAATATTAAATACCTAGGAGAAAGGTGTAGAACCTACCTGGATTACCATTGATGTTAGCACTATCTTGTGTTATTATCTTCTGCACATCCATTGTATATATCTTTCGTGGCGTTCAAGAAACGTTAATAGAGCTTCACTTTGAGAACCAGCTGTTATCTACTGTGACACAAAGGCTGGAGCATGTGCAAAGCTAAATTGATTGCCCTCACGGAAGAGTAGAGTCGACCGTTTCATAGCACGCTTGCCAAAAGTTAACAACTCTTGTAAGTCTTTCAACAGCATGCCATTTAGGCTGAATCCAGAATGACGCATGCCTTTAATATTTGTGTCAAGCCCTGTCATGTCAATGACATCCATATCCAACCATAATTGATTTTCGTTGTTTTTACTTTTTGTTTTGCCACTCAAATCGATGGAATCTGCTTTGTTGAATAACAGACGACGAAAGGCATCTTCATTTTCACTATCATGATATTGCTGTGCCACCTCAGGAGGAAAGTAGAGCTCCCCAATACTTCTTCCAACCCTTTCCATGAATTCCCATTTTGACTTGTATTCGCCCGTAGTAGGCATTAACACCTCTGGTTGTTCGTAACCGAACTTTGGCGCTACTCCATTTATAAATGAAGCAAAACCCAAAGCTCTATCATTTCGATCTCCCACCACCGTGACAGTATGACACACTCGTCTTATACTCAAAAAAGCACGGTCCACAAACGCCCTCACGGGAAAACAAGGGTTCAGGAGAGTGATACTCTTACATGTAATTTGGTTCGTATATTGTTGCCGTTTACCTTCATGGGGCCCTTCTGTGTCATCAAACTCAGGATCAAGTGTAAAACACGTCGATACATCCGATCGACCAATCACTTTTCCATTTTCATCAACTTTGTCTCGAAATGCCCCAAGCAGAGTTTGAACACCCATTGAATGACTCAAGAAATGGACACGTTTAATTCCAGCTTCTTTCAATCCACAGACTAGCTTGAGCATGTTTTGTTGATTGATATCAGTTGCAGATATTTTTGAAGCAAGTGGGTAGCCTACGCTGTAGCTTCCTGGCCAAACGAAGACGACTGGGTAAACATGCCCTGAAAGCTTAGTCATGGCAAGAAACTGCCCCAGATTCTTCAATGAAGCTTCCATGCTTGAGTTATAGCCAGGACAAAATATTAATGCCTCTTTGTACATGTACGGTATCCAGTTTTTCACACACAAGGTTGCTCCTGCTGTTTTTGTTTGCTGGAAATTCTGTCTTTCTGCTCCAATTTCAGTAGGAGCTTGTTTCTGCGCCTCCAAATCACTAAACTCCTTCGCGCCTTCATCATTGTCCTTCTCAATACTGTCTTCTACCTCGATTTTCACTAATTTCATCAGCGGTTTTGCGGCAGCCTTGGTCAGATGATTCCATTGGGTCTCTTCGGCCTTGGGCATAAATACAGTCTTCTGTACCTTCTCGCCTTCATCATTTTCTTCTTCGCTGCTGTCATCTACCTCGAAGTCCACTAATTTCATCAGTGGTTTTGCGGCGGCCTTGGTCAGATATTTCCATTGGGTCTCTTCGGCCTTGGGCATGAATAAAGTTTTCTGTAAGAATCGAGCGCTTTGCCTTCTTGATGGTGGCATCCTCAAGTCTGATCCACGTTGTCCTCCTTCAGAGCTTCCCCAGTCAACATCTACAGTAATGCTTTTTGTATCAGGAGAGTACATTCGACCAGTTGGTTCATAGACATGCCCAAGGACCTGAACACCCCGCGGATCGGTCGCCTGGATATTAATAGAAGATACTCCTTTTCCCGTCTGGCTAGCATCTTCTGATGCTTCACCAACTTGAATCAAATGACTCAAGACTTCACGCAGAGGATTTTTTTGTTGAGTAGGCATGGAATCTATAACGTAGGGACCTTCAATCAGGGTAACGTGTGGCAAGTGTTTATAAAAAGATCCGGATACACTGCATTCAACACTTGCCACCCCGCATTCTGGAGGATTTTGATCATTGGTGGGATAAAACTTGTTCTTAGAGAAGGCATCGTCAGTTGCTTTGAAATATGCTACCCGCACAGCCACTACTGCATCATCAGTTCCAACATTCCATGATGAAAATGGAGCAATTGGTTCACCCTGTTTCCAGTATCCACTGAAGCACAGATGCGGTTAGTCTGTAAAATGCTCACCAGCAAATGAATTGCAACGACATTTTGTGCAATACTTACGTCAACATCTCCCCCTCCCATGCATCATCAAGCCACCGTCCTAATCCATCTGGTAAACCCGTAGTTGCATCGATGTCTCCCTCATACTTGCACGTATAATCCAAGTTGCATTGCATAGCACCTGCCGGGTTATGTCCCCTGTAACTCATTGTCCATGCATCATTTGCAACAATTGCCTCAATATTCCACATCCGTTGTACACGTCCAGCCTTACTACGAACCCAACTCGATTTTACAATCTTGGGCCAAAATTTGTATTGTGTCATGAAAGTTACAAATACCACAACCTCTGCAACAATTGCCAATGCCAACAACCAATACTGCTGTGGAAATATCTTAAATGACGTTGCATTACGTACCTCCGAATAAAACGATACCGAGGCCAAGAAGAATAATAACGGTATATATATCACCATATACCGTGCCATCCTCACATAGGGTGAATCACCCAATATGAAGAACACTCCCACAGCGAATACAATCCAACATAATATCAACACCAAACCATTCGTATCAGCCTTATGCCACTGTTCATCTCGGCCGTCACCTGGATGATCCCAACCTAGGTACACGATTAATGCTGACAATATAACGACAACAATGAATTCACAACATAGGTTTTTATTCGAAAACCGACCAACCGTCCTTCTTTGCATCTTCCTAAGGTACATATTTAGGAAGACTGATTCTTGTGCCTCGTTTAATTTTTTGGAGGCTTTGTTGGGTTCGTTGTTGACGACGTAGGAGAGACGGCGTCGACTTTTCTTTCGTTGGCGGAGTGATGATGATGTTCCTCCTTCTAGCGAAGCCTGAGGCTGAGGCATAGGTTCTGCCGACATGACGAGGATGGAGCGTTAGTAAGGTTGTTAGCCGCTTGATCTTCCCTAATCCCTAATAAACTAAGAAAGAATACACATCGGAGGTAGGAGGCGCATCAAAAAATCGATTCTGGTTGTTGTTTTGGGGGGGGGACATGAAAAAGAGGGCATCCGTTACATTTTGATATTGTCCCCCCTTTTTTCCCTCACGCCCCCCTTTTCAATTACATATCTTGCAATCGGAATCGGAATCCAAAAAATATTGTACAGCAAAGGAAAGGCAAAGGCAACACGCAACACCCACTTGCCATCCATCTGCTTCGGCTCACACGACGCCATGATTTCGTTCATTTCGTACCTCCTTCATGGCCTAGCAATATTGCTTGCCCTTCTATTCCTACGATTATGCATTGCATATATTCAATGGAGATTCTCCCCCCTACAAACCCTTCCAGGACCACGCGGTAAATTCTTTCTTGTAGGCGAATTCTTTACCATATTCAAGGAGCCCTTCTTCTCGCCGCATCAACGATGGTGGAAGGAGTGCAATTATGCACCAATAATGTCGTATTCTTCATTATTTGGAAGATGGGTTGTTATACCTACCGATCCAGATATTGTAAAGCATATCCTAACAGCGCCATCTGCTCAAGAGCCGGTTCGCTATTATAAGGACTTTGGATTCTTTAGAGACATGATTGGGGATGGATTAGTTTCATTGGAGGGATCTACGTGGTCCAGACATCGTCGTATCTTGCAACCTTGCTTTCAAACTGGACTGCTGAAGGAGGCGTTGGCAGCAGCTGTGCCATCCAAGGTGAACAGTCTAATCGAATCCTGGAAGAATTCTGAGGGACGAACTATCGATGTGTATGCTCATCTCAGCGCTATCACCTTAGATATTCTTGGAGAAGTTTCATTTGCGCATGATTTTCATGCCCTCGATACAATCAATAAGTGGGCAAACGACAGCGACGCAAATGAGATTGGTGAAATTCAAGATCCTATGATGAAATCTTTGGCAAAAATCTTTAGGCCTAACTTGATTGGTATTGTATTGGGAATTCTTAGGATGGGATGGTTGCAAAAATTCAACTCGAAGAGGAACAATACCAAGCAGTTGCTGGATATGGCGGCAGAGGAAATCATCAAGTCTGCCCAAGACAACAAATCGGAAATGAATAAACAATCATTAATCCACATGATGTTAGATGCTACATCCAAGGATGAAAGCCAAGGAGGGAGGAACCTATTAACATTACAGGAGTTGAAAGATGAAGTGAAAATATTTATTGTCGCAGGACATGAAACCACAAGCACACTCTGCTACTGGGCATTCTATGCCCTAGCTAAACATCCAGATGTACAGGAGAAAGTGTTACAGGATATTCAGAATATTCAGAAACATGCTGCACCAGGTGAACAGATTGATTTGGATTCTGTGGAACAGATGGAATATTTTATGGGCTTCATACAGGAAGTTCTGCGTCTATACTCTCCTGCGGGAATGATATTTCGCTACACCAATAGAAACGAGAATTGGAATGGGAGCATCATTCCCAAGAAAACTCGCATTGTTATCCCTATCTTCCTATTACACCGCCATCCAGATCATTGGAAAGAGGCAGAAACGTTCCTGCCCGAAAGGTGGTTAGAAAAGTTAGAAAACGGTCGGCATCCATTTTCCTTCCTACCCTTTTCTGCAGGTGGCAGGAACTGCATCGGTGAGAGATTTGCACGAATCGAGGCTGAACTAATACTTGTGAATTTGATCCGCGAGTTTCAGATCAAATTGGCACCTTCCATACAGCACGCTGAGCTTGAGTTCCGTTCCTCTTTGACTGTCAAGTCTAAACCAAAAGTTGAAATTATTGTAAAGTCGAGGTAAATGATGATAGGATTTCGTACGGAATCTAGCTTAATGTACTTGAAACTTATTTTTGTTCGGTGAGCATTGGCAATAATAATTTGTAGATTGTCTGAGCAATGGCTTTTAAGTGCATTACTTTTACATTTGGAGTTATCTTGGTGATGTCCAATTTATTCATCCACTAGGATAACATCTGTCAACAAACGCAGATCAAAGATCAACACACTTCAGCCTTCAGCGCTGACTATCAGCGGATGTAAAAAATGCGCACACTTGCGACTTGGCGACCTCATAAATGCATTATAACACTGATCCAAGTAGCCAAAGTTAGACACATTTGAATGTATTTACAAGCATTTGCATGATATTGGCTGTGGGTCAAGTACAATCCATATGGCAGATGGCTGATTCTGGGCAAAAACGGGCCAAACCTCGCCCCAACGCCTGCAGCAAACCATCTGCCATCCATCAATGATGACCACGAGAGCCCAACCATTGATTCCATTCATGATGTGGGGTCATATGGAAGGCAGAAATGTCCTACTTAAGTAATAATAATTTTGATATTGTTCCCCCTTTTTCCCTCAAGAGAGATCAATAAGTGTGGAAGGAGTCACAAATCTAAGGGGTATGTAAATAGTATGTGTCAGATGTGAAGAGTTTGCAGAGACATGGCTTAGAGTCAAGAAATGTACCAGAGCGAAGTAGTAATATCCATATACATAGTGGAAGATCAAACGAAAGACGAAGTTATTGAGGCATGATGTGGAAATACAATAGCTATGCCACTACATAGCTCATGGCGAATCAACTACATCCATTGCACTCATAGACTTTGGAATTCCTTAGCATTGATGGCACCAGATAACAGCTTTATGTGTTAGCTCACAGCTCACGGAATATTTAGTGTAGATAGTCCTGCCGCTTGAAAAATGATAGGGAGGAGATGAGGATGCGGCGGGAGCTCCTGTGGGCCTCTCACTCTGCTGAAGCAGGTCCTAGTTAATGAGTGAGCAGCGCAAGCACATACCCCATAGGCGTCGATGGAAGGCTTTTCTCATTTTTTGGCGTGCCTTGTCAATTGCCAAGAGTATTGAGATAAAAAATTGACAGCGGATTACTGAGAAGAATATTGTACATGGAAATGCATTCTCTGGAAGACTGTCCCACTTGCCATCTGCTTCGGCTCACTCATCACAGAAATCAGAAGGTTTATAGAGATTAATACATGCAAGAATTCTTTAGGTTGACTTGATTCTGTCACATATCCATGTAACACAAGGAGTTCATTAGCAGCATAACCAACTCTTCTTCTATGTTTAACTCTTTTATTTCATTACATAGCTTTCAATGATGTCCCCAACTTCAAACTCCTCAAATTCTAATAGCCCAACGCCACACTCATCTCCCGTTTGGATGTTGTCAACTTCAGACTAAATAAGCAAGATACAAGGACAACAGGGGTTAGCGATGAGCGACTCGTAATGTTGAGAGATCCCCACTGGTTGTTGCACAATAATCATAAGATCTTACCTTGAAATTTCGCAAAGTTCGAACCTTACTCTCGATAAGGATCTTATCCCCCCTCATAACTCTGACATTACTTCCCTTCCTGATGATACCATCTCGGCATTTGCTACCGGCAATGTTACCTGTTCCACCAATGTTGAATACCTCCTGGACGATGGCAGACCCGACGTACTCTCCTTCGGGCGTGGGGGAGAGTACCTCTTGCATGCGACATTCCACGGACTCAATGGCATCGTACCTAATGATGTGGAAAAGAAAAAGGGCGTGAGAATGAGAAGATGCAAGAACCAATGCATCCTTGTTTTCGGATATAAGTGTACTCACACGACGCTGTAGTAGTCAATGGGAACGTTAAGCACACGCGCGTCATCCATAGCCGCGGCATTGGCACCAGTATTAAAAGCAATCACAGTAGTGTCAGGTGTGACACTTGCAACGGCAATATCACTCTTAGTAACATCGCCAGCCTCACTGATCAAAACTTTGATAACAACCTCAGACTCGTCATCTTCCAATTTCAGTTCGGACAGCGATCGTGCCAATGCTTCAGCGGCACCTTGAACGTCAGCCTTCACGACGACACAGATTTCACGGCGTTCCTTTTGGCCACCGGCGAAGATACCCGCGACGGATTGCATGAGTCCTGATTGGTAGCGGGATGCCTTTCTTTCACGTGCAAGTCTGAAGGACGAAAGAAACAGGAGCGTAATTTGTGTGGGCGAAATGATGAGCACAGGATCGGTTCGGTTGGCTCTCAGTGTAATGATCAAAAAGAAACATGATTCAAATACTCACTTTGTACGAGATTCTGCAAGCACTCTCGCAGTCGGCTCATCTTCGGCAACAGTAAACAAATCCCCAGCCTGCGGAACGCCAGTGATACCCACAACATTCACGGGTGTACCCGGTCCAGCCTCCTTATACCTAGTCTTACCATCAAACCCAATCAACGCACGGACTTTACCGCTAGCCTCACCGGCCACGAACGAATCACCCACGCGGAGAGTACCCTTCTGAATAAGTGTGGTGGCAACGGTACCCAACCCCTTCTCCACACGGGCTTCAATAACCACGCCCTGTGCGTCCCTATCGGGATTTGCCTTCAAATCCAATACCTCGGCCTGGAGCATAATCTTTGATAATAAGTCGTCCAAGTTGGTGCCCTCCTTGGCGCTAATCTTCGAGCACAATACATCACCGCCCAAATCCTCGGTAAGTACCTCATACCCTGCCAAATCGGCCAGGACGCGACCGGGATCCGCCGACTCCAAATCGCACTTATTCACAGCCACCAAAAGCGGCACACCCGCCTGACGAGCACACGCAATAGAATCGGCAGTTTGTTGCATCACGCTATCATCCGCGGCGACCACCAAAATAATCATATCGGCAGTGTTCGCTCCACGTTCCCTCATATCCGTAAATGCCGCATGGCCAGGAGTATCAATGAAGGTGATGGTATTCCCCTCATGTTCCGCCTGGTAGGCGGATATTGCTTGGGTGATGCCTCCGGCCTCGCCGGCGGTGACGCGGGTGTTGCGAATGGCATCGAGCAGGGACGTTTTTCCGTGATCGACGTGTCCCATGATGGTGACTACGGGCGGACGGGGCTTGAGATCCTCGGGATCGTCTTCGTCCATGGCAATGCCCATTCCCATTGCGGTTTCGTCAAAGTCTTCGTCGCTGTATTCATGAGATGTGGCAGAATAGATGTTGAGCAGTTGATATGATGTGTCGATACGAAGGTTGCTGGAATCAAAGATCACTGAGGAGGACACGTTTCAAATATGTTTGTGTGTACTCACTCATAGTACTCTTCATCCTCCTCGTCGTCAAAGTCATCCTCCCCGGCAACAACCTTGCCGAATCCTTCGGCCACCTGCTCACACGTGGGTACGTCCAATGATTGGGAGATGGCCGCCATAACGCCGAGATCGGTCATTAGGTATTTAATAACGGACACGGGAGTCTCGCCAATGGCCTCGGCTAGCTCACCTACTGTCATGGGCGCGCTGTGGAATGATAGACAGAAACATTTAGTGAAATCACCCGTCAAAGAGAGATTATAAAGTCCAAAACATCCAAACTGTGTGCGTACTCACTCGGGCAACACCACAGTCCTCCTCTCAATAGCCTTCTCCTCCCTCAACGCCTTCTCGAAGCTCCGATCCTTCCTCTTCAACGTACCCCTCTGCGGACGATTCTGACGTCCCCTCTTTCCCCCGCCGATGCGCAGCGAAACGCCGTTTCCTCGGCCGCGTCCGCGTCCCCTGGCGGCGGCATCTCCGCGTCCGCGTCCTGCACCACGGCCGCGGTCACGGCGTGCGGGGCCTCGGTCGCCTGCAAAAAGTAGGAATGGACAAGGCTCGTGATTAGTATATACCGTATCATGACGCAGTACAAGAAACGATTCTTGCACGTAGAGAGAGAGAGATGTAGAGAGAGATCCATAGCATGGAGGACAAACCATCCATTCTCTTGGACTGATTCATACATTCATTCCATAAAGGATTTGAAATTCTCTCTGCCAACAAAAAATAAAAAGATCTTCCAACAAGAAAAAGACAAGCTGGAAAAACAAGTTTCGACTTACTAAAGTCGGAGTCACCTCCTCCGTCTTCATCTCCGCCACCCCGTCCTCTTCCCCTGCCACGACCATCGCCTCGTCCTCTCCCCGCACTCCTACCTCCATCCCCTCTACCACGTCCTTCGCCTCTTCCTCTACCACGACCATCCCCCCTTCCTCGTCCTCTTCCCTCGGAATCACCCCTGCCACCACCTCTTCCACCACGTCCCTGTTCCATCGATTCGTCAAACACGCGCTGCAATCTCATTGGATTTTGTAATTCGAGAATGACACCGGAATATTCGCCGGGTGGACCCATATCGACTCCTCCTCGTCCGCGGCCGCGTCCTCGGCCGCCTCGACCACCTCGTCCCATGCGACCTCCTGGTCCTCCTCGTCCGCGTCCTGAGATTAGAGAGAGAAGGAGACAGAGAGAGATATAAGTATTAAGAAGTGTTGAGTAGTAAGAGAATGAATGAATGGAAATCTGTGGAAATAGCGATGATGGGTGCGGAGGAGATGATGTAATTTATTTTGTGTTCCAACATGAACACATATAGAAGTCGTACCTCGGCCTCGGCCATCGCCGCGGCCACCTCGTCCCTGATAGGCGCCTCTTCCCCTGCCTTCGCCCCTGCCATACGAACTTCCCCTGCCACTACTACCCTCTCCTTCGCCGCTGCCAACGCTTCGTTCGCGTTGCTCGCTTTCCCTTTCCTGTTGCAATACCACCAACGTCATGGGCGTCGACGGTGCACCCTTCCATGTTGGAATTGTCAGTACACGCGATGTGCGCTGTGGGATGAATGCCCATGTTGTCGTGGTTGCCGCCGTTGCCAAGACGGCAGCTAGCAACAGTTTTATTTGTCGTGTCATAATTTATTGTGTCTTTGAATGTGTGCGTCTATACAGATGTCTCGCTCTGCTGTTGTAATTTCTATACTCCAGCTCCGGACGGTGGCAAATAATGCTACCCAACTTTGTTTGAGATCGATTTCCTAAAAGAGCGGCGCGGTTTCAGAATCAAATACAGCGATCCCACACAAGACAGCTTTATCTCATTGATGGTTGTCTCTGATGTTGTTGGGAGTGGAAGCAAGGTGACAGGGACAGGACTTCACTTGGTGCATGCATGCAGGCGACAGGAGGTGCCGATGATTTTTGTGCGGCTCCGAATGGCGAATGGGATGACGCGAAGTACGCACGACGCACGTACTTCAATGGCGATACTTTGGAGAGAAATCAGCGTGATTGCCAGCAAAACAAAACAAAAGAGATGATGTTGGCTTCATTATCTCCTTATGTACCTACCTACCATTGTGTTAACAATTATTGATGTTGATGAGTCTAACGTTTCAAGCCGCATATTACTCTCTCGCTCTAGAGAGATCTTACAGCTGAGATCCTACCTCTAACAATAGATTATGTAACTATGCTCTGGTTGAAATTGATCGCTCCATCACTCTTTTTTTCACTCGTCCAATAGAAAATCAATCTCATCCTCTGCCTACCTTCTTCTACTCAAAGTTGCAACCATTCTCTCTGCTTGCTGAAATAAGCAGGAGGCAAAGAGTATTAAGAACATTTATTAGAATACAATACAAAAGAGGAGGTAAAAAACTTCACTATGATGTTGCATTCTTGGCATTTGATGAGTATGGTACTAATAGTAATGTGAGACAACTTACAATGTTATTTTCATGTTCATTGTGTGGTATTGATCCGTCTTCGAGAGACCACCGAAGACAGGATCATGTCGTGTGGAACTAGTTCGTCTTCTAGCTATACTATCCAACTCTCTTCATTGAGAGGCGGGTTCTTCCAATTGTTGCATGCATCCTCAATCTCAAGGCAAGATTCACTGTGACTGTGACAATCGGGCGCGCCACTAGTCAAAGGGTTGCCAACGCCGTATCCCAGTCGGGCATCCTAGGCCGACATTAAATGAGCCTTTTGTAGTATTAAGACTCCTGGACACAAGGCAATTTTCCCTCTATGCTTGGGTGGTAGAGTAGCAAGATTGATGTTATAAAGTGTGGCATCAACTTACCTTGAATCGGCAGCTTGGTTGTAATTGTGATACGCCCACCCCAAGAAGAGTGATGACATGTAAAGTTTGGTACATTTGGTGCCACGGAACTTAAATTAGTGCCTCCCTAACAAAAAGGGCAGCGGTATTTGTGTGGGTTGTCACACGCTGCACGCTACTTCGGCGTGTGACTGCTTTTTGAGTAGCTCATGTAGTGGGCTGGGATGTTCAACAGCAACGTGAGTGCTTATCTGTTGGAAAACACGATATTTCCACAACGTGTGAGGGTAAGCTATCGTGTCGCACATCCATGTTGTCATCGGGTTGAAATGGATCAAAATATTTCCGGCCTAAGATGGGCTTAGGATTGAAGAGGGCCGCAAGGAGCAAGGAGTCCAGGGTGGCTATGTGTAGTAGCCATGTTCTTGCCTCAATCCCTGATAGGGGGTACTATTGGGGTATCACTCCGGCCGCGATCGCCCAAAGTACTCTCCCTTTCACACCCAAATTGCGAGGTACTCCACACCAACATACATACGCGTCGAGCTTTATGAGGATTCTTGACCTGTCGTGGGTTTGGGGTAAGTCTTTTTGAATCTAGGAGATGAGATGTCAATATCACACAATGCTAAGGTTTATGCAGTTGTCAGTGGAAGTTTTCCAAAACGGAGGGGTTTACTTAGTAGTTACTAGGGATTGAACATAGCATGTATGTTTCAATCATTTTCATCAGCAATATATGAACTCTAAAGTGAGCATACAAAAGCACATTGCTCCTAACAAATAGTAATTTTTGGCGTCAGAAGTTTGCATGTGTGAACGGATGGACGTTTCCGTTTCCTACTCTACTATCAACTGCACTACTGAGCTACCGTTGATGCTTCACGACGCTACTGAGCTACCGTTGCATAGGTTGTATCAAAGGCCTACCCTGG
>JALLAU010000670.1:0-13391 GCA_036939495.1 Thalassiosira hispida
ACCCTATGTACATGAGGTTAATGGCGTCTCCTATGGGCCTAACTGAGGCCTGGAGAGCAGAGACAGAGAAAGAGAAGAACAATGAAGATGACGGTGCAAAGCCAAAGTGCCTCATACAATTCTGCAGCCGGCCAATCAGAACACCCCTCTACTCATATCGTACCAAAGCCCGAGTATCATTGCAAAGGTTAGATTCCAATTACATTTTACCATTAGCCGCGACCCCTGACCATGATTCCAACAACGAGGACGTTCAATATTATCGCTGCCGCTGTGGCTCTTCTCTCGATAGCGGCGAACCCAACTTGTGTCACATCCTTCCAGCTTCACCGCTCTTCCCCCGTGATTGGACGAACAATGTCAGGTAGTAGCAATGCCCTGATGAGACCATTCACCTCCCTACACAGTGAAAATCCAAACAAAGACAAAGGGAGCGAGGAAGAAATCCTCGGCGACAAGTACGAGGGCTCCGTCGATTGGGATTCGGAGTGGCAGAAGGTTGTTGAAAATCGCGACCAGCCGTCAGAACGACCAGGGAAGTACAAAACTCAAGCAGAAATATCCGCCATCAAGGCGACGAACAAGGTGGCGAAGAATGTTTATGATGCAACAAAAGAAATGAAGTCGAATATGCCGAGTGCTCCCAGTATTCGCTCGTTGCAGGGTGATTGGAGATTTTGGATTGGTATACTTGTCATTGTGAGCTTTGGGCTGTCGATTCTTTCGGCAACTTCGGCTCCGCCTGTCAATGAATCCTTTTACATTTGAGTCTCTGCGCGGTTGAGGTAGATAGCGTGTGGTGTGAAGATTAGTTGGTTAATGAATTGTATTAATATTGGATGGGCACCATCGTTTCGACAAGAATATAATGGCATGGTCTAGATGTGAGACATGAAGGGAATTGGCATAGAAACAGAAGTGTACGGGGAGAAAAAGCAATACTGAGGATTAGATTTCATATCCTGTCTGGAAATTCTTAACCCTATAAATATGTGTATCAAGAACAACATCATGCAGATTAGGGGGTGTGAAGATTGCTTGGTTAATGAATTCTATTGTGATCTGGATGGGCAAGGTGGGACAATGTTAATCTTTCCCACCCGAATAGAATGACGTGATCTATGGATATGAAGCATGAAGTGAAGAGTGTAGGGGGGGGTGAAAGAAATATTGAGTATTAGTCTTTGTGTCCCCTCAATCAGGTGATGCCAACGCCTTTCGATTCGATCCCTTGCGTTAATGTTGTTATTGAAGACTGTGGCATGACAACATTTGGAGGTACTTCTGGCAAGATAGTTCTCAATTTCAAGTAACAGTTATTATTATTATATGTATCCTTCCGTCTATCTCACTTCATCCCATTGACCAAATGTGTATTCTCATCCAACAGATAGTTACTCGGTATCAGAATCACAGATATCAACAATGTTTTCAGGCAGTTTCGATTCTTGGTTGCGTCTATTATGTGCCATCTGACGTGTCTTTGGGCAGTTGCATGTGATAAGTTCATTGTTGAAATCATGTCTTGCTATGAATGCAAAAATAAAGATAGTATGGTTTGTGTTGTCTGGATATTTCTTAACCCTTATACCACTATCAAGAACAATGCATGCATAAAGTTTACTGAACGCAAAACGATCCCTTCAGTTTAGTTTCAGTGTATCGTATACGCTTCGAATGTTTAAACAAGGCCAAAATGAGTGAGGGTGGCCTAGCCATCGAGCAATGCAGTTGGACGAAAACACAATTGAATATCCCTAAACAGCCTTCTGGTGCATTCTGGCCATCAAGAAATTGTTTTTTTTTTCGTCATAATGAGTACAGTACCATGTTTCAAGTTTCTGGTTTCTGAATGGTTGGGGCTAAACATTGCACTGAAGATTGCCCCCGAATTTTTAGCCAAATCTCACTAGAGGGGTGGGTATTAGGGATTAGAGGTACCGCGAGATTTTTACTCTCGCTATTATTTACCGCGGCCCCAACCAGACCCTAAACTATGTGCCTTTCGTGATGTTGACAATGATGCCAAGCTAGAGTTGATAAAAGATCAATTCAAGATACATGTTGGTTGTGTGTTACGGATGAAGTTGAAGTATCTATGCTGTGCAGTACGATACCTTACAGCTAACAGATATGTTTGATGTAGGCAATAGCACTATGTTATTTCACTATCAGAATCAGCGATATTCCCTGATACTGCTCATATATGTTTATTCATCTTTGTGGGAGTCGTTTTCATTTGCTTGTAGATACTTGCCCTGGATTGGATCTTGCTTTGGCTTGAATATGGTGTCTTATGTGTGCTTGTCACAGCAAAGGTACGTAATCTCGTTCACACTTTCACATGATATGGCGCACGTTTGAACACTAAGATAGACATAGCTCGAGAGGATGTCATTATTTGTAGCCAAGTCAATATTTGCTGCATTTACCTGTGAGTTGTTGTCATCAAAATCCTCTCTTGTCTGCCCAGACGTGTGATGTAAAGTTTCATAGCGAGAAGTCAAGTCTCAGAAACAGCAGTGTGTAAGTGATTGCCAAACATATTATAATTAAGATTGAATATCAACAAATGTGCCTTACCTGACATGTTGGTTTCCCGATTCAATTGTTTACCATAAGCCTTGGCTGGCCGGATAAGAATGAACAAGCGAGTCTCGTTTTACGCATGTAATTGTTCACTATCAGCCTTGGATGTACTGATAAGGTGGAAGAATGTAGATACTTGTGAGCCTCAGTTTACACATTTATTTGTTCACTATTAGCCTTGGGTTGGATACTGTGGAAATTCCGAACTAAATGCCACTGTTCACCCAATGTGTTATTCGCTATCAGCCTTGGCTGTAATGATAAGAATGAACTTGCGATCCTCAGTTTACTTATTTTTTTTTACTATTAGCCTTGGATCACGCTTGGATATACTGATAAGAATGAACTTGCCAGCTTCGGCGTGAACAATATTGTTTGAGCCGAGACAACTTTTAGATTGAAAGCTACCACCCGTGCATCTACGGATAAGAGTGCGCTTGATTATTTGCCGTTGGCCTCTTGAAGATGAATACAGATACTACGCGTGATGTTTTAGAAGCCGAGCTCTTGACAAGTTCCCGCGTGGATCTCTATGGCACATTGTTTGTAGCCATAGATTTTACCTATTACTTGATATGGTAATTCCTGTACGAATGTACCGAGAATCTACGCAGAGATCGGAATGTTCTTCAGGAGAATGGGATAGAAGACATGAAACAAGAAGTGTCAAGTGTCGATGACCAGAGAATGGTGATCCTAAATGGGAAATGAAATATTGCAGCAAAGTCGCAGGATGGGTGCCACGGATGTAGTAGGTCGGTTCGCAATTTTGTTGAGCCGAGAACATCATGTCTCCTTATTCTTCATCTAAGTCTACACCTACACACACTTTTGCCTCGACATTTTGTCTCGACATTGGGGTCATTTGCCTAGACATTTTGTCTCGACCTTGGGGTTGTTTTTCCTTGACCTTTTGTCTCGACCTTGGGATTGTTTTACCTCGACCTTGTGTCTCGACCTTGGGGTTGTTTTGCCTTGACATTTTGTCTCGACCTTGGGGTTGATTTGCCTCGACATTTTGTCTCGACATTTTATCTCGACTGTTTGTCTCGACCTTTTGTCTCGACCTTTTTTCTTGACATAGCGCATCAAACAGTTGTAAGAATTAGGCTTTTTAAGTGGGCTGTTCGCTAGAAATCTCATACTTATATTAAGTAAAGTATTATAGTTCGAGGAGAATACATTTCATAATTTACTTCTTGACACGTCCTTTCAACCGTTTTAGATTTTTGCCTACCAACCAGCTCTACAACCCCATCAGTGTTATCTTCTTTCCCAGCTCAGGCGAGTTCTATCGATATCTTCTATTCCCATTGAACCAACATAGCGCCCGATATGAAAAGTATCTCTTCAGTCAGCGTCTCGATTATAGTAGCGGTAGACAAAACACGATAAAAGTTGATTTCACGCAAGCATTGAAACTGTGTGATGACAATCGATGTGGCAACACATTAGAACTGCGTTTTTTATGGCTTCGGATCGACGGGTCTTGGGCTCTTGGCTGCTGTCTAGCCAATGCAACACTTGGAAGGGTTCATCTAGGCTCTCTATTACTTTACGATCTAAAGGTGTATATGTAGTACACTCTATGGCCCGTCTCTCTCAAGATTATAAACATCTTATAATTCTTTTTTACTACCCTTTTTGCCTCACATGCCATGCCAAAATCGGTTCCAACTTCTTGGTTCAACTCCCCATGCATGCATCACCACTAAACAACATATACTTATCTTTTCTCTACCTATCTAGGCGAGACAATCCCACTCAACACTAGCATTACCACCCGTCTCCTCCATCTCCATAACCTCACCCTGCGTAGGTGAACATTTCCCCATTTCCTCCCATGCACCCATCCACATGTCCTTGGCTTGAGGGTTTTCATTTAGGAGACTGGCATCCCATGCGGCCATGTTGCAGTATATCTCGTGATCGGCGTCGCGGCATGAGAAAATGTCGCATTTGACAGTGACTTGTTCGTTGGCGAGGTAGGTGGTTTTGGTGGGGTCGTAGGCTGGCGGACAGATTGTATGTGTTGCATCTGCCTCGGCCTCGGCAGTCGTCGTTGCAACCTCGGTTGTAGTCACTGCAGTAGTAGTCGTAGCCTCTGTTGTGGTGGCTGGAACTGGCGCGGGAGTAAGCTGCTTAGTTGGACTGGGAGTTGGCTCGTCGGTCGGTTTCACCTGTATTTGTTAGGCAAATAGAGAGATGATGAGCGGGATGTGTGAGGCAGGACATGAGAGTATACAAGACAGGAAATATCAGATTGACACATGCCAACACTCCAAGGAGGACAAAGAAGAATGGCAAACAATATGTTGTACTCACGGTGGGGTTGGATGTTGGCACCTCCGTGGGGCTGGGAGTTGGCCCATCCGTCGGCTCCGTCGTTAGCGCGTCCGTAGCCTCATCCTGTCCAATACTAGGAGTATCTACATCCAAAGTGATTGGAGGTTCAGCCTCCCTCTCCGCGGTCGCGATACAATCCCAAGCAACACTCCCCTCCGCCTCTTCCTCCATCAATTCACTCTGAGTCGGTGCACATTTTCCCAACATCTCCCAGGCATTTCTCCATAGTTCATTGGCGTCAGGGTTTTGAGCTAGGGCACTGTCGTCCCAGGCGGCCATGTTGCAATATGGTTCGTGATCGGTGTCGCGACATTTGAAAATGTCACATTTGACAGTGATTTCATCGCCAGCGATGTAGGATGTGTTGGAGGGGTCGTAGGCGGATGGACAGAGGGGTTCGGCGGTCGGGGCAAGCGGAGCCTCGGTCGTTGTTGCTGCTGCGGTAGTCGAAGCTGATTCGGTCGAAGTAGCTTCCGTTGTTGTGGCTGGAGCCTCGGTTGTAGTCGCCTCCTCCGCAGGAACCGCATCAGCATCATCCTCCGCCAAATCACCTTCTTCTTCCGCCAACCTCTTCTCACACGCACCCACAAGCACCCATGCATCCCTCCACAAATTCTTGACAGCATCACTCCAATCCCTTTCCGGAGAGGCAATACTGCAATATTCCTCGTAGTCTCCACTTTGGCATTCATAGATGTGCATATCATTCTCAATGATATCACCGGCTGCGTAGGTGGCGGTATTGATGTAGTGGGATGGACAGGTGGGTACTACCGCAGCACCAGCATCAAGAGGAGGAGTATGAACAACTGCACCATCATCAACAGCGGTAACGTCCACTTTTGGATCTGCTGGAGGAGGAGCACTTACGATTACTGGACTTGATGTAGGGCTGCCAGTGAGCTTCTTGGTAGCTGGAACCTTGGTAGTCTGGGAGTCCCTACCGACTGCCCCCTTCATTCTTAGGCTCTTACCCGTCTTCTTCTTACCCTTCTTGACACTCTTCACCGGCCCTCCCTCATTCAGACCAGGATGTGGCTTCTCGTCGATCAATCCTGAAATTAGCTGCTGTCTATTATTGCCGTTGAGCGAGACAGACACGATATTGATATAGCCATCATCTTCGTCTTCATCTTCTCCTTTTTCTCTCACCTCGAATGTCAGGGTGATGTCGGTACCGTCATCTTCCTCCTTGATTAGGTTCCATGTGGCATTGCGTTCCTCTTTTAGAATGTTTTCTACCAGGTCTCCGATGGTATCTTCGAATGCGTTCCTTCTCAATCCTCCGATGTCGGCACCGCTTGTTAATCCTCGTAGTCCAACGGTTTCAGCATGATTGGAGGCCGTCGCTGTCGTGGCAGTTAAGCCGATTAGGATAAATCTCAGTATCATCTGTTAATATGGTAAAATGATTGGTATCTCGATGAAATGATTGTTTGATGCGATTATCTTGAAGGGTCAGTGCATGAAATGAAATTGTATTCTCTCATGACAGCAAGGATGCAATGCAAGTTTGATGTGATTGTACTCCGTAGTACTCGGTGCATCTGATGAGCTCGGGGCAATCATCTGTCGAGGGTAGAGGTGCGCCCTGAGGATAAGAATAGAAGAGGTGCGCCGTGTGTGTCTGGGATTTGAGCAGATTTGAACAAATAATTTGAGGCAGGATTAGGAGCACTCTAAGCCACATTTTTGGCGGGGGTATCCTACTTTGGACCCAGTACTACCTACGTAGACGTTAAAACTAAAAAAAATGATGGATGTGTTCTTTTTCAACGGTAGAAGAAGACAACTCATTCTGCCTGGCGCGCCACTGGTATGAGAGACGGGCCAAACCACTTATTCTAGCCTTTTGTTTGGTAAGAGGTTTCGCCTTGCATCCTAACCTGAATGTCGTGTGGGAGTCTCGTGGTGTCGAGGGCGGGTATGATATGGTGTTGTTGGCAGGTTGGATGTTTCATTTATCTACTGCTCTGGTTTGATTCCATCAAATAGGTACATGTGAGTGATTATTGACGAATGACATGAACATGAACTTCCTTTGAGGTTCCCAAACTAGATTCGGTGTCCAGCAGATAAAAAGAACAAATGAAAATGTTCTCTTATCAATTTGTAAGGAGATGAATAGCAGTGCCCACATACCTTAGGATAGAGGAGGTATTGATGGCAGTCAGTACCTGAGTGTTTTGTTCAAAACGCATTCTCCGGCATAAGTACCTACCTGTCATAGTTCCACTGCAACCCTCGCGTTTCCATTGATTGCAGTACCTGAGTGTTTTGTTCAAAACGCATTCTCCGGCATAAGTAACTGTCATAGTTCCACTGCAACCCTCGCGTTTCCATTTTGCGCTTGAATAGAGAGGTAGGGCCAAGTGCACAATCTTCAACCTTCTCAGTCACTCACTTTCTATGAGTATGAAACGATACGATATGTAATCAAAAGCTCAACACTTTGCCCCCATAACATAAAATTAATACACATTAGTGTCCACAAGAAAACCAGTTATATCCCAAGTTTAAAGTGTAATGATCCTTCCACATATTGCCACATGATAATAAAGCTTTCCAAAATAGCGAATGCATCTCAAATATAATCAGGGACGTTTTCTATTGGACGAGTCGTTCTGTTGTTGTTGTTGTTCGTCTTCTGCAAAATATGGATCAACCAATCCCTTCAGATGTTGGATAGCACATTCGGAGAAGAATGACTTGTCTAGCTTCTGTTTGGCTGGTTCTGAGGGAGGCTCGTCCCCAATAATTGGTGGGGGTGGTATAGGAGGAGGAGTGCGCCCGTACCCTCCTTCCAAGACAGACACCACCCGGCCGTCGCAGCATATATCTGCTACCTCACAAACCTGTTAATCAGCAAAATGTGGGAAGACCGTGTCAGAGATTAAATTTGGCCAAAGGTATTGTACAAGATCTGAACTAACTCACCTTTCTGGCTGTCCATGCATAGTCCTCTGGCTCGAGATCGAAACCCATAGCCTCAGTACCATTGTTGTAGTGACGGGCATTCCCGACATCCCCACGAGCTGCGTCGAATCCAGTGCTCAAAATAATCAAGTCAGGGTTGAAAGCTCGTAATGCCGGGAGCAAACGGTGCTGAATTGCTCGTCTGTATGCAAGTCGTCCCGTCCCCATGAGATAGTGTGGGGGATAATGAGGTGATGTTGATGGTAATGGCGGTCGAGGCTTGGAAGATTGGCTTGAATCTGATGCTACACTAGCTGTCTCTACCGAGGCACCATTGTTCGGCTTCAAAGAGGCAGCTTGTATTGATTCCTCAGTGTTGAATTTGCTGAGATCAGGAAGGGAAGGAACTCTTCCGGGAACAGAAGGAGCTTTCTTTGCCGCATCCTCCTTGGACCTTTGCCTCGTCTGCCTAGGTTCTGTGGTTGTTGCCCCTCCATTGGATGCCAGTGATATGCTCTTCACTACCTCTCTCTCCCTCCAGAGTGGTGCTACAGGCACATTGATTATATTATGTGCGACATCGTCTTCGGCACCTGTCCCAGGATAAAACTTGTAATTGAATTCACTTCCCTTCTTTGGCTTGTCATGGTCGTAAAGGTGCACTGAGAAGAATAATAGCCTCCCAGAGTCGTGGCACTTTCTCACTATCTCTTCAGTACCATTCCCATGATGTGCATCAATGTCAACAATGGCACAACGTTCGCATCTTGGTCGATGCTTTTCATCGGAAAGAGCATGCATGGCTCCAGCAGCAACGTTGTTGAACAGACAAAAACCACAGGATTCGGCATCAGACAAAAGGCCGTTAATACCAGCATGGTGCCCAGGAGGACGGACGATACAAAATGCATTGCGATTTCTACCAACAAGCACACTGGTAAAGTGTGGAGGAGATGCAATACATGAGATTATTGATAATTGGTATTGAGAGATAAGAAATTACTGAATCCTTACCAATCCACAGCATGCTGAACTGCCCCTGCGGCTCTCCTTGCTGCCTTCAGTGATCCTGCACTGAATGCTGTGTCTGAATGTCCATCTTCCTTTGTCTTAGCTTCCTTCAAAATGTTGCGTTGAACCTTGGCATCGAAATAGAAAATTAGCAAAGAATAAGTTGTTGAGGGGACATTCGATAAGACCACAATCTATTATCAGTTGCCTAACGAGAACGTACCATTGGGGTGAATGGAACAACAGGCATAGGTTTTTCTGGGCCATCTTCCAATGAATTGGACTGAGCGTTCTCGATAAGCAGCTGCTTTCTCTTCCGTTCCAACTCTTTACTCAAGTCATTCACAAATGCCAAATACTCCGCGCTGTGAATCCTACTGAGCAATTCCAGCGTTGCTCGCTCGAACTCATTCGAGATTGTTACCTCGTATGGTTTGAAGCTTTGATCGTCTCCCGCGACACAAGATTCGGTAGTCCTGCTCGTCAAGGTTGCCATGATGTTGTCTATTCTAGCTGGCACCTCCCAATCGTGATCTGACTTTGCCAAGTGTTCAAGGCATTCTTGATGGTGTAAGACCAAAGTTCGACACTGCGACGAGTATCTCATCAGGTTCCATCGGGTTGACCGTCTATCCAGTTTATCAGCCTTGGCGGAGATCTCATTTCTAGCAGCGCTATCTTCCTCTGCCCCTTCCTGCAAGCCATCAAATTCTTCGGCCGCAACATCAAGAGGACGCTTAAAGTTTCGATTGAAAACGTTGACTCGCGCACCATTCTCGACGAGAACTTTGACAGCACCAGCTCCCCTTTCTCCAGCACGCATTGCCCAATGGAGAGCAGTTTCTCCAGCATCATTTTGAACATCTAGAGGACAGCTTTTCAACAGAAGCAGTCCCAAAACTTCGCTGTGCCCAGCACGTGCCGCCCAATGGACGGGAGTACTCCCGTCTCTATCACGGCACATCACATCCGCACCGTTATCAATCAGCAATTGGCATATCTCCAAGGCTTCCTGACAATTCGGGCCATACTGATCTAGCAGACCCAAAGCCACGGCCGAATGAAGTGGATGGAACCCTGCATCATCGCGTTCATTGATTGCGGTCGATTTGGATTCCGCTAGAGAAGAGCAGATTTGGGATACCTCAATGACTGATCCATTGCATACGGCCATATGAAGTGTAGATCGAGGACTTTGAAGGGGTAACGGGAGAAAGCTCGTGAAAAGTTCTGCTTCGTCAGCTGTCACATCTACATTAGGGGCAGCTATATCAGCTACTGCGCCGGGATCATGTGTTGGTAGCTCTTGACTCTTGACATGACTGCAATATACAAGAAGAAAGATATTAAAGAGTATGTTAGCTCAAGAAACTGATTGCATCAAAAAATAAGCCTGCGTGAGTACTAACCTAACAAGTGCTTCCAACTGGCCATCCCAGGGAGTTAGCGGGGAAGCCTGTCCATTGAGCAGACGTCTCTTGGCGCTCACATTTCCCTGATCAACGAGAGTGTCGGGATTTACAATCTGCAGCGACATGCCAGGTCCTACCATACTATACCCAGGATTGTTCGCAACGGAGGGAAAAGAGGGTGTCTGTTCGGTAGGAGGACCCTCCTCTGCGGGCTGCGGAGGGGGCGGCGGCGTAGGCCTGTCGTCCTCTCCTGCGAAGGCTGTAACGCCCTCTGCAATCTCGGCCAAGATCGCAGCCTCCTCTGCAACATTGTCCGAGGCCGCAGCAATTGCAGCAATACCACTGACACTGGCACGTTTCTTCGGTGACGGCCCTCCAGCACCACCACCGCCATTCAATAACAAAGAGTTCTGCGCCATAGTTGCCCCAACGACGCCCGCGAGCATCTGCGCGGCCGCAATCTCTGCCATTTTACGTTTCCCACACGCAGCTGGACTTGGCTCGGGAAATTTCCCAGCTTGGGCCAAATCCTCGCTGGTGGGTAGAACGCCCATGGAGATTCTTCCAGCGATGGGGTTGGCAATATTGGCCCCGGTGGCAGTTGAGGCATTGGTGGCGGTGTATCCAAATCCGTGGGCTGAGGCGGGTGAGGCATCGGGAACAGAAGATGGGTTTGCAGAAGTTGTAAACCCATGCTGTTGATGATGAGGTTGCTGATAAGAAGGAGGTGTTGGACTAGGGACACCATAAGCTCCAGCTGGTGGTGCGCTTGTTGGACCGAGAGAAGCAAGAGAAGTCCTTCGATCGACGGACATGTTCAGCAATGCTGCGGCAGTAGCTGAATTGGACCTTGAAATTGCGGCAGATTGTCCTGTCACGACAGGTGGCTGATATTGCTGCTGATGCGGCTGCTGCAGTTGTTGCTGCGCCTGCTTCTTCGCAGAACTGATTGAAGCCCTTGACCCACGTTTCTTGCTCTTCTTCTCGGTGGATGGAGGCACCCCCAACCCCAAATCCATCATGGCTGCCATTGTATTTGCATTTCCTGGGGAGGCCCCACCCAAGGTGATGCCAGCCCCTCCAACCATACCCATGACTGTATTTGCTTCCTTGTCTCCCCCCGCCTAAGGTATGGCATGAAGAGAACACAAAAGGATAGGGTTAGAGTTGAAAAGATTAAATATCGCAGTTATGGAACACATCAAATGAACAAAAAGTTCAAGGTAACCTCTCTCTCTAACTCAACTGGCTAAAAATCGAAAGCAACAAAAGGACATGTTAGAGAGTTGAAGAGGCAATCAATTTAGGAATTCATGTCTCGCCTACAATGACATGGGTTTTAGAACATATCATGTGAACAAAACCCAAAGATATCCCATCTCAAAAGCTCAATTGCAACAATTCATACCACATCCATCTACAAAAGGACAGATCAACAACTCACCTCTAATACCTTTGTCAACTTTTGAAAATACTTTTGAGCATGCGTCCTAGTCTGCACAACCGTACGCGTCTTGACCCTTGCCGCGACCTTTTTCCATTCCTTTCCATACAGCTGCAATGCCGCAAGGAAGGACTCGTGTTCCTCCTTGGTCCATCTACCGGTGTGCTCGTGTCCCGATTCGACCACCTTCCCGAGGCCGGATTGTAACCCCGATGGTCCGGATGGGGATGGTTGGCGGATGATGCCACCCGCAGATTGAGGCGTCGAGGAGGGGGGTGCGAGCAAGATGGTCGGTCGTTGTTGTCCTGGATGGGCGACGCCGGCCGATGATGGCATGCTATTTGGAACAGGTGACATTAGAGGAGGAGAAGATAGGGAGGGAGCCGCCGATGCGGCCGCGGCGGTTAGTGCGCTCATGGCGCTGCCTACGCCTCCTACGTGGTCTATGCCTATGCCTCCCCCGCCACCGGGTGCGGGTGGTGGAGGGGCGTGATGGTGCATGCTGTAGCCGGGTGGTGCAGCATGATGAACAAGTCCTTGCTGCGGATGGGCGTGATGATGGGGAGGAGCCTGATGGGGGATGGGGCCTGCAGCGGCTCGATGATGATGGTAGAGGGGATCCTCTTCCATGGAGATTGGGGGAGGGTAGCCCGGTTGCTGATGCGCGTCGGACGGCTGTTTAGCTGACCCGTCCATGTTCAGTGTGCAAAGAAATCCCTTTGTCGGATAAATGCGCTTGCCTCTTGGTGAAAGTATGAACTAAAAAATGATGCAGATGCGCCACAATATCTTGATGATAGTTGAAGAAGATACGATATGTCCGATGATTATGAGAGATGGGATGACAAAACACAATATTGTCCCTCAGGAAATCAGTCCACCAAAAGTTATTGATGTTGATTGTTGATGGGCACTCAGAATCTAAGAGCTTTTGCCTCCCTAATAGCCTCTATCAATTAGAAAGCAATGTGGGGTAACGCCAGGTGAAGGGTAAATTGAATGTTATGTTGCAATCCGCAGGGTCGATGGCAATGATGTGCACCAATGCCAATGAATGGCAATGGCTGGATGCGGATGGGGGGGCGGTTGTATCAAGCGAGGGGGAGTGAGAAACTGTAGGTACTGTGTAGAACGATCCCTCGAATAATACCCATAATATTATGTGAAAGATCTTCGATCTTTGGGTGGTGACACCAAGATATTTCAAAGGAATTCAACAGTAGATTCAGATAGGAATAGGTAGGTAGGAATACTATACACGATCGCCAACTTCTTTTTAAGATCCGATTCTATAGTTGGGACATCTGGTTGAGACTCGAAATTATTTAATTGGGACTTCTTGAGACGACCACGACGACACTGACGACCACCCTCATGAGAGCCCATTGAGTACGATACCCGTCATTGCCCCCTATTTTTTGGTAGGACTCCCGTAACAAAAAATGTGGGTCAATGAGCTGGTCTACCTCCCGAAAAACCGCAAAATCCTGTGTATTCGGCTTGGCCAAAACACAATAACACAAAATTTCTATTTTTATCTCTATTAGTCCCCTCCCCGTGAACATCGCCCGCCCTCTCATCACTCGCCCCTCGCACCCTTGCCATCCCTTGCATTGGACCTCGTACGCCCTCGTCTGGGTTGTTGTGATGCCAATGTCACGTGCCGTGTACCC
>JALLAU010000671.1:0-13332 GCA_036939495.1 Thalassiosira hispida
TAAGCAAATTCCCTTATCGACATTCACGATAGTTGGGATCGCGGCTACCGGCGAACGTTATTTATTTAGAACAGAAATATCGTATATCGAAAACAAACCGCCACAATCGCAGAGCTACCAACGGAGTTGGGAGAGACGGCGAACCAAGCGTTGCCCGCGAATGGAACGGAGGAACATGCCGCTGCGATGACAGTAGATTCATCACAGCAGCTTCTTTACTCCGTCCATCGTTTCGTTATATCATGTGTGGTTCTAAAATCGGATTAACGTTCACCTATCGAGGCAAACCAAGACCCTCCACATCGATACTGTCATACCATCATCTGTAGCATGTCACTACGGAATTAAACCCAATGACGAGGTAATACCACCGCATTCTGCTACTACTGGGAACGAAAGATCTCTGTATAAACTATTCGTCGACGCTGCACAGAACAGCCCTTTGATGTTTGAAGTCAAACGTCCCTTAGGTATTTCTTTGATGTGGTCTCTTCATCGATTCGTATTGACAAAGCCTGGTCCTCTTGGCATATCCCTATCCAAAGAAGATAAGACCCGCATATCATCAGTGGCTCCAAATTCCTTGGCAGAAATCCATGGACTTCGCGAAGGTGATCGTGTTTGCATTCCTTATAGCAATGGGAGCGAGCTCGCCGATGACCAGCTGATCGTAGGCTTGGAAACAAACGGGAATCGTCCATTGCTTATAGAAGTTCGGAGAGCTGTGCCAACGCCTGCTGCAGACGCTTCAATGCGAGCGAATCAGAAGAGATATGGTACGAGGGAAAATCCGTTCAATTTCTCCTTTCCGAGTGTACCCGTGATAGAAAGTGGTGCAAAGAAGAAGAATGCTGCAGCAGTAGAACATGAATCAATGGAAGATTCAATGGAAAATGCGCAACCAAATGAGAACGTTGCTGAAGGTAAAACTGTAGAGTTGGAGGACCCCCCTGGTTTGGCCATCGAGCAGCAGGACAACACCGTGCTTCAAAATGGCGAGGATACGAGTCAACTAACTGAAGAACGCTCATGTGAGGAATTAGTCAGAGCTTCTTCCCATTCTCAATCGCAATGGAAGCAACCATCCTGTGATTCTATGATGCGTGAGGAGACTGAACAGATTGAGGAACACCCACCCAAAATGCCCCCTGGGGTGCGTTTTGGTGGTGGTTCCCCAACGAGTGAGGAATACCGATCCGAAACGAATCATGGTGGGCAACTTGAGGGTTCCATACTGGGGGATTCCGTGGGGGGGTGTAATTCAGCCAGTGAGTGGACCACCTATGGCGATGGAAATCTGTTCAATGATAGCGGGGATCAACATGAAATCCCAGACTCTGTCGAATTCGAGCAAATGAGTTAATTAGGTTGCAACTCATTGAATATGGACACACCCAACAAATCTCCTCGTTTGCAAACTTGCTGTAACGGAGGCAGAGCTCGAGAAAGTTCGTTCGAATAACTGAGGCAGAGCTCGAGAAAGCTGTTCGAATAGTAATGCCGAAAAGGCCAAGACGCGAAAAGAACTGGCCTGGCCAATATGGAAACACGACTGGCGATTAAGGACAGGAAATTGACAAACTTCGTAAGTATGAGGCAAGTGAGGCAGTCCCTGCTCAGCTTCTAGAACAGCCACCGGAACGAAGGAGTAAAAGGGGAGCTATTTATTTGCACCCTTGTTCTCAGCATGAGGGATGCTTGGAGAGTCTTTTATCACCACATGGGAAGAATCTTCCATTTGGAAAGAAATATTCATTGCACGCTTCATTTTTTATTATAGAACTTGTTCTCTTTTGAAATGAGAAGAGTTCTGTCTAAGTCACCTAATGGAATTGATATCAGATGTGTCTTAATCAACAAACCATCAGACTTAGTAATTGTGAATGACGGCATGTTATTGGTAGGTACATGCCTTACAATCGCTCCCTCTTTCCCTGCGATATATCCCAACGTAATCAATCAGGGAGCAGCGAGTCTTTACGGCTGGTACAACGCCCAAGGTCAACGCCTCTGCCACTCATGCGTCGGACACTAGCTACCATGTGAAGTGTCTAAACCCTACCCTCAAGCATGCACTCAATCTGCATCACACTTGTTTCCTTCACATCTCTGGTTTGGACCTCGCAGGGCCATCGTGCCAGGTGACATGGTATGGTATTATCGGATCAGTTTGTGGTGCATCATACCCTGGGCATACATATGACTCGCCATGGTAGAGAGCAGAGCCCTGAGAATAGCTTGCTCCACGGTACCTTGTACGCAGATGCTGCATCTGGTTTGATTCATGTCGAAGTCAAGTCACATTGGGAGGAGGCGAGACGGTACTTGGGAAGGAGAAGTTTGAACAGTGGATATGGAATTTGGCTGACGTGTGTGCCAGGCATTGTACCACAGTTACAGGCTACAGTGAAATTTTCTTTTGAAGATGCTTATGAAGGTAAATGGGAGAATGGCTTGCCTAATGCTGAAGGGATTTACACGTATGCCGACGGAGATGTCTAGGTGATTGGAAGGTACAATGATTGTAATGATGCTTATGAAGGGCCGGCATTGGTACTGAAAAGAGTGAAAGATTTGCCAGTTGAGGATGTGAGAGAAAAAGTAGACAGTCCAAGCGAGAGATTAGAGTTCAAGACACCCAGACATGTGACAACATCATTATTTGTACCTCTTCAAACACTCTACAGACAGGCAACACTTGGGACACGTACATGGCATGGCAAGTCGCCAGTGACTGTCCTCTCATACAATACTCATAATAAACTTTTATCATCCTAAAGAAAAAACACAGGATTCTGCTAGAAAAAGTAAATCAACTAATAAAAGTGTCTTTCAACAACTAAGTACTCATACTGTTAAAAGCAATCTAACAACACAATCCTACCAAAATCTGAACATCCCACAAAGCAACTCAGGCAGCAGCACGCTCGGCAGCATCATCCTTTCCACTAGTTCTATCACCAGGAGCCCATCCAACAGGAACCTCAGGAGTGGGGCGCGTCCTGATGGACTCAGCTCCGTACTCCTTGAGGTACGTGATCTTCAACAATAAGGCAGCCAGTTCCGCGTCCTTGGCAGCCAGTTCCGCGTCCTTGGCAGCCACTTCCACGTCCTTGGCAGTCAGTTCCAATGCATGAGCCACACGCTGACGCTCGCCAGCAATACTTAGTCCAGTGACAATATTCTTGACGGCGTCGAGGGGACCATCAAATCCGGCACGTTTGGTGGGATAAACCCAAGTACCATGGACGAATGCACGCCAGGGAACCTCCTCTTCGCCCCTCAATGTGCTAATCGTAAATGATACACGCGCAACGCAGAAGTTGATGACAGTGACGGTTTCCTCTTCGTGGGTATCGGGAATGGGCACACTACGGACAATATCCTTTGTCAACTCAATGGCTCCGCTAGCTGTCAGTTGTTGAGGAGGAGACAGCCAAATATTGTAAGAGATCTAATCCACGAGGATTATCTCACTTCTGGAACCCGTACTTGCGACAATCAGTTGTTATCATTCATTATACACGCGTCTATTCAGAGGGAGGCAGCGCAGAGAAAAATTGTGGCGGGTGAAATCATCGGCAATGTGTGCTATGAAATGTGCTATTGAAAACTTTCCTCGTGAACTCTTTTGCAGATTGCCTACCACGAATACTGAAAATCCTGTTGCTGTACAAGCTGCTGCATGTACAACGCTACAGCAACTATTTTATGAACATAGCACAGAGAGACGCAGAGAAGAGTATAGCTTGCTTGGAGTTGAAGCCCCAGCACCATACAATCAAACTACATCCACCAACTACAATGAACTAGCGAAGGATGCTGTATTTTATTGTATCAAGAGGGAGACTAGTGAGTGAATGAGCATTACATGTTTTGAATTATGTTTTGATTGTTTGTGATTCTAATTTAATTTGTTGGCTGTGTGAAATAAAGGGATTGCTTTAAGAGAAGTCATTCAGTTTGCATCAACGATATTGACAGAAGAGGGAGTCAACGAAGAAAGGGAAGCAGAAGAGTTTATTGTTGATGCCCTGGATTGGCTCGTACGGAAAGATTGTATTTTTTATGAAGGGGACTATGCAATATGCAATGCTAGATACACATAGGAATATTTGCAATACTAAATTCATACATTATTAGGATATTACAAATAATCTGTGTGTTCATGATATGGCTCTGTTTCTCAAATCTTTCCAATGGGGGAAAAGTCATAACAATGACTGTAGTGTTTACATACTTCATCGAATGTCATGTGATCCAAAACGTGTGCAGCAGCTTTTGCAACAATACTATTACTACCCCCAGGTTCTCTACGAATTGCAGCCAATGCAGTTAGAGGCATATTTCCCATCCTTTTCACAAGAACCTGCCAGACAAGTTCCTTTGGATTCCACTCTGGGGCTCGCGTAGGCAGGTACAAGATAATGACACGACGACTTTGCCACAACAACTCTTCAACGTCTTTGTGAATTGTAGCATTGTCTGCAACGATGACATCGTACGGTTCAAAGAATCCATCATAAAGTGCGCTCTCGCAAGTTCTACGAAACTGTTCTGCATTGTTTGTTCCATCATGGATATGAAACCAAACAGGCTTTACCTTTCGCCTATTGATTGAACAGAATGCAGTTATTGAGTGCGTATTGCGAAAGTCTGAGTCTGTCATGACTACTGGCACTATCCCAGTGATGGGACATCTTCTAACTTTCTGGCTGAACAGTTCTTGCCCCTTCAAATGCTTTTCGTCAACAAAGAGTACCTTTTCAGGGTGGAGAGTGAAAAGTGCTTTGAGGTATTCATATGCACGGACATGGTTCTCTGGCTTGAACTTGTCGAGTGGGACGAGGTTAGGTTTTCGTAGACTGCCCTTGAATGGGAAAGCGTAGAGGATGACACGCGAGATGGTATCTCTGCTAACTACATTGCCAGTGAGAAGCAATAACCAATCCTTGTAATTGCGAATGTGCCGTTTTGGATCTGCCCAACACAGCCTAATGATGATGAACATCTCAAACTGGCATAAAGATTGAGACCCAGGACCAACATGCCGGTCTTGGCTAGCACGAATCTCAGCTGGAGGGAGCACTCTCCCATGGCACCAGATCTCTCCCTCAATCTTCTTGACAAATTGTGTATCAACTTTGAAAGTTCTGGCAATCTGTGATAAATTCGGACGCCCTCCAATCTGCCTAGCGGATTCTTGATATGCAGTTGCTACCTCCAGCTTTAGATCCATACTGTATGCTGCGCCATTCTTATACAATCTTCCGTCGCTGTTGATGACCCAAACTGAGCCTGCTTCGGTATCCCTGACTCACTCAGCCCTCCGAGAATGGCCAATTTCCCCCTATTCAGCGTCTCGCCGGGCGACAAAAATAGGATGATTGTTCACAAGAAGGATATCATATATCATTCGAAGCAGCTTGTTCAAGCCCCCAAGCCTATGCCGTCAGAGAAGGAATTGGTAAACGTTGGAAAAAGTTATTGACTATAAACAGCCTATTTTGAGGGTCATCTTACTCGGCCGGTCCAAAATGAGAAGGAAAAAAAAAGAATTTAAAATCGGCCTGTCTGGACAGTGAAGTATGTAAGATAATACCACACGAAGTGACAAGCTCTGCCAGAATTCCTCCAGGACTTTGCCGATTCTATTACTTTTCGTCTTAGTAATGGAGTCAAGAATTGCTTGATAGAGGAATCTTTAGGGGTGGATTGAAGATAAACTGGTCGAAAGAGTACTTGTGACAATAACTTGTATCATGGCAACCTTGTTCAAAGGCCATACACAGTGGGGTTGTGTCCCACCTTTTCTATAATAATACAAATGCGAATCAAGTCACTCTTATGATTATTTCACGAATTTACGAATTTAGACATGACAGAAATTCCTCTCTCCTATAAAGAATTCCTGTAAGTTTTGTCACTTTGGCCGCCCCTGCCAACATTGCCAATAAGAAAGGAATTCCAAGGAAAAGGAAACCTAGATGCCACAATCCAACTCCCAATCATGTGACATTTGAATCCCTGTCATGGGGTAACATGGCAATCCTGGAGTTGAATCATCAATTACATCAAAAAAGGTTGCATTGAATACTTATTTCCGAGAATTCAATTCAACTTCAACCTCAATGCTCCGCCTTGTTTTCAGGCACTTTTGGAGGGTATCAACAAACTTACCTCCACAAATTGCAGGGCATTGGACAT
This sequence comes from Thalassiosira hispida, assembly GCA_036939495.1. NCBI lineage: Eukaryota > Bacillariophyta > Thalassiosirophyceae > Thalassiosirales > Thalassiosiraceae > Thalassiosira > Thalassiosira hispida. Next base: position 6,208 of record JALLAU010000671.1, read on the forward strand.
CGGGTCTGTGACCTAGACTGTGCATTTACAGTTCAACTAGACTTCGACCATAGCTGCTACATCCTCTCCCGTCACCAAGTTGCCATGAACTACTACTTCTAAGGCTTGGGCTAGTGCTAAATATTGACATGATACATCACCTGTGGTCACAGGTCACAGTGATAACAATAACATCATGAAGGACTTATTGTTTATATGAATTAATCTTTATTACCGATTTTGTGTACATTTTGCTGCCAATCTTATTCGAATTATTATAAGGGTAGGAGGCCTTTCCATCGTGCCCAGAAGCCTCATCCAATTGTTCGTCAACACATCCATGTTCATGAGGCATCATGTGAAGTCCATATAGGGCCCTACTGACAATAGCGTTGTTCAATGTCTTCTATCTTATCCTCTATCCAAAACATCAAGCATACACTTTTTGGATATTGTACCCTATAGTAATATCAGTTTGGAGTAATACCACAACATGGTTCATCCCCCCACGTGCAATATAAAGAACGTGTGTAACCTTGTTATCATCAATTCGTTACTTCCGCCGAACGAGCCAAAGGATCCAGAATAATGTTCAATGTTGGAAGTCTGGCCTCTAAATTTGAACCAAGCCCGTCAGCTGAGGAATATGCATCTGTGTGCCCTAGTAAATAAACCCTACCTGCTACTCGATGGATGTTCCTATGGCATGGAGAGTGCAACATACCTTTCTATATCACTAGTTACGAGACGCTTTTTGTCATGGATATGCAACAAACGTGCAAGAATTTACGCTTGGAATAGTAAAAAGTATTCCTAAACTTTGTGCGTGTTGTTTTAGCCTATCTTGTGTCATTCGCAACATCAAGTTATATAATGTATACATTTGTTGCATTTGCCGAGATAGACACGCCACTATCTTTCGCGGGCATGCTTAACTTTGCGACGCCATTGCTATTTACTACGCAGGGATCCCTTTTTATTGTGACTCCTGTAATTGTCTCTCATATCTCATAATAGTCAAATTTACATAACTAATCCCTACTGCAACACCCCCCACCTCCCCAAGAGTCATCACAATCCTGATCCTGAGTGATGAGGTTGCTTTATGACAATCGAAGAAGAAAACAAAACTAATCTCAGGCGGGGACTAGTTAAGTTTAAAAAGAAGATAATTACCCCCCCCCCCAAATCGGCCAATTTCAGGGGGTCTGGTATCCCCAGTGCGTGTTTTCCCCCAGTACTAACAACCTCTACCAAAAGTCCGTAGGACAGCCACAGAATGTCCTGTGTCAATGTCAAAACTGGTTTATCAAATATTTTCAATATATAATTCCGTCAAAGAAAATTACGAAGTTTATGAAATAGAGTGAAATAGATGCCATTTTCGATGAGTTTGATTTTTGATAAAGTTATAAAGCAGTTCAGTATGATAGTCATTGTCAAGAGATGGCCCAAAGCTAGACCAAAGCTAGAGTTACTATGGCGCTAAGGGGGGCTTTTCACTCCTGGGGAGCACTTACCACCCCCACCCCCCCTCAGACCTTTGGCGTTATCTTCTTTTCAAACTGAACTAGTCCCCGCCTCATGTAAGTGGGAATTAGTATTAATGGTTGGGTCTTCAATTTATTAACTCAAACCCCGACTAGCCCCGGGCCAGTCGCAATCAACCACAGGAACAACAAACAACCTTTCCGTAGTTGCCGGCGACACCTTAATAATGAAATTCCCGCCCCATATTGTGCGAACCCCTCGGCTGTTGCATTAGCACAAAGCCGTTACTTCAACTATCCTCATACTCCAAGGAATGACGGAGATAATTAGGTGTGGAGGAGTAGGTACGCTTGTTGGTTTCATGATTGGCGGGATCGACTCTCTCTGGCTCATCCCATTCTACGGCTTTTGCTAGCCACTGATGGAAAGTGTTTGCATTCAAACTTCTGACATAGACTGAAGACATCCTAATAAACAATAATCTAATTTGGCGTGTTATAATACATTAGGCATTTATTGTGAATCTATTTTTATTAGACTACCATGATTTATTTCATCATTATCATTTTTGCTCCAGCTCTATCGATGTTTCGGCTGCCCTGATGACCTTTCCAAACACTCTTGTCAAATCAATCAAGGAGGTATTCAGATTGCTATTGACCATCTGGTCAAGTCAGGAGAGCAAGTTGATAACAGCCGCCGACGGGGACAAGACTGATGTTCATGCTGTCGACTTTAATGTGTCGACATACGGCTATGGTATGGACTGCCACGGCTGCAAATTGAGGGTGGTGGCCCTATCTAAACTTTTGCGCCCACTTTTACCCGTAGTCGTGATACCTTTTTGTCTCAGAGTTCAGAGTTGAACGGAGGTATCATAGGTGCATACAAATGCCAGTAGAACCTAGCTATGTTGAACTTTCATATTTTGTTATATATTGTTTTGGTATTGGATATTATGGCACGCAGAAGTAGTATACATTCATAATTTGTTCAATGTCATCCATAGCCCTCCGGTGTATGCTCCAAGAACCAGCTGGCACTACCATTTTGACTCGGTTTCCATCAAATTTCCCCTTATTCCATCGTTTTTTGCTGTAAGTGTTGTCACCTCTCCCGTGGGGTCTCTCGAACTTGGTGCAGTCATGCATGTGCATTTTTGAACCAATAGATCTCTTGAACTGTTGTAGCACTTGTTGGGAAGGCGCCTCCCTTTCTATCAGTGTTGACGAGTGATGATACCGTCATCCCATCGTCCCGGTTGTGACGCCTCCCCAATTCTCCTCTGGAAATAAAATATGTGACTGGCTCCTGATGCATAGAGGTATGATTGGAATAATATGGTATTTTTGGTTGGAAAATTGTGTGGTGAAGTTGCATCCTAGGCAGCGGAGTTGAGCAGCATCGTGGGCAAAAATTGTCAAGGTCTCCCAACGGAGTGTTCAAGGATTAATGAAGGTGTTCAGACAGATGGCAATGATGAAGAGCAGAGAGTCAGAGTGCCCTTGGTGTTGTGTTGTTGGTAGCGGCTAGGGGGCATTTTGGGCCATGATGAGAGTATAAGTTTTGTTAGGAGGATCGATTGGTGGTAGGGTTGTATGCAGGAAAGAGTGCATCGGGTGAGGTCGGCGGCAAAATGGTGATTTCTATCTATATAGTAATTAATGCTATCAAGTGTGTGACGGCTAAAATCAATGAAATGTGAGTAAATGTGGTTACCCTCTTCAATTGTGGAGGGCAGTGAGGAAGATGTCGGTGTGGCACATAGTATGTGGGACTCGGAGTTTGAGATGAAGATGAGGGGTTGGTATTGGTAGTGGTAGGATAGATGTTGGCAGGAATACATAGAGGTACTACGACATGCCTTCTCTGAGGAGAGTGGCGGTGGGGTGGTGGTAGAAAAGCTAACACTGTCCTATGTTCCCGCGAACATCAGTATGTTAGGCAAGTGTATCTTATATCTAGAGGTCCACATACGATATGTGATACCATAATATCCTACAAAAGGCAGGATAATTGGGCCAATGGCAAGGTTTTACTGGGAGATCAGATCTACGTTAAAAGAGCTCCGCGACGGGGAATCGAACCCCGGTCTCCCGCGTGACAGGCGGGGATACTAGCCACTATACTATCGCGGATATGTTGGTCAATGGCTGGAGAATTAACTCAAAACTCAGCGCTAGTGGAGTATCGTACCACGAACTGTGGTATTACGATACCCATTTAATGCATGATTGTGCTTTGATCTTCAGTAGCGTTATGTTCATGTACAATAACTCATCATGTCTTCTCATTATTTTTTCCTCCAAGAACCGTCCAGCGAAACTCTTGGATCGAACGTTGCTGGGTGCTGGGTGATGGGGAAGTGTTTTAATGAGATGGATAGATCGAAGAGCCGCAAGATGAATGTCATTCTCATTCTATTCATCCTCTTGTGCGTGAACACTGATGATGCCAGAGGCGCCGATTGCGAAGTTGATGCTAGTAATGTCAACACTGACAAAGTCTCGAGCAAATCCAATAATGATGATTCATCGCATCCATCGGGAGGAGGAGGACTTCGATGGCAGGATTTGGGCGTCTCGTTGGAAGAATGTCCGTTGACCACGGCATTGATGCTCGACAAATACAACAGTAATCATGGCAATTATCAGAACAGCAACACCAATAACAACAATCAACATTGCTTAGATGATTCGGTGTGGCTACTACACCCCTCATCCGGATTTGTCGAGAATGGATCCCTATGTGGCATCATCGGACCCAGCGGGTAAGATATCCATTTGTTCTAAAGGATGCCATTTGCCAATAGTGGTCAATGAATTTCTTATATACTGTTCTCTGCTTCTGCAAAGGGCTGGAAAGTCAACATTCCTTAGTGCACTGGGGGGCACCACACCTCGAAGTTCTGGGGTGTTTCTAACGGGATCTGTTTGGTATGAGGAATGCCTCTTTGAAAACGTCACAAATAATAACAATGCGACAAACAATCACAAACATCGATACCATCTCTCACAGCAAGAGGGAGACATTGCAATGCTCTCCCAACACGATAACTTTTTCGATATGCTCACTCCTCGCGAATCATTGGAGTTTGCCGCCTACTTGGAATCCCAAAAGCAAACATCAAAGGGCGATACAAACAACAAGAGGTACATTGACCACAAGGAAATAGCAGAGCGTAAACTGGCATCATTGGGATTATCGGGCGTGGCAGATAGAAGGATTGGCGACCGGACCAAAATGGATGGAGGAGGAGGGGGTATGAGTATGAGAAGTCTCCCTTTTGGATTGGGAAAAATGATTAGAAGAGTGAGAGGAGGTGGCACGGGTGGCGGATTGAGCGGGGGGGAGAGGCGACGGCTATCTGTGGCGCTGGAGCTCATTACGGAGCCAAAAATCTTCCTCGCTGACGAACCGTGAGTTCAAAAGGGGGTGCAGCATTTCTTCTTGAATCTTCTTGTATCCAATTTTATTGATTACTATTACTCTGATTCATTCTATACACCAGTACCACTGGCCTGGATAGTTCCCAAGCCGAGAAGGTGGTGAAACTCATCTCAAAACTCGCAAAGGAAAGAAATGTGCCTTCCATTTGTACCATACACCAACCCAAATCTTCTATTTGGAGGACACTAGATCAATTCATACTCCTTGCGCCAGGAGGCAAAATGTGCTACGCTGGTGATAGAAAGAATGCAACAACCTATTTTAAGCACATTGGATATGAGTGTCCGAGCGATACAAACCCAGCTGAGTACTTCATTGATTTGGTTACAATCGATACAGTAAGTAATCGAATTGATCTCTGTTTGTTGCGGGTGAATGTTTGAGTACGTTGCTCAATTTCTGCTATTCCAATATCGGCTTATGATAGGAGGATCCCGTGCAAGCTCTGGCTGACGAGGCTCGAATAAATTTACTCCATCATCGATTCCTCCAGTCTTGCATTACTGACCATTTATGGCCGTCGCCTAGTTCTGATGGAAGGGCTCTTATCAAACGACAATCACATAACAACAGAGGGGCATCACCCACATTTTCTTCCGTGGTCAGCAATAGGATAAGAGGCATAGCAAACACGGCCAAAAGGTTTGCTGCCCTTCTTCTTCGTTCCTGGAGACAGAACGTACGCAATACACGTGTGATACTATTGAGGCTGGGAGCATCGGTAGTACAGGCTGCATTGTTTGCATCGATATTCACGTCTGTGAGAAGTGACAAATCAGTGCCAAAAAGTATTGCTGATCGAGTTGCCTTACTCACGTATGGAGTCATCAATATGTCTATCATGGCACTGATGAAAACGTTAGATCTATTTGCAAAGGAACGAAGTGTGGTGATGCGTGAACAGATGCGATGCAATTACTACAGTCTTGAATACCTCTTGGCTAAGGTGTTTGCCGAAATACCGTTAGATACTAGTTTTGCGTTGGTGTTTGCAGCTGTCCTCAAGAGCCTAACGGGCTTGCGAACATCCATGGCAACCCTGGTTAAGACGTATTGTCTCATGACGGTATCCTCCGTCTCTCTGGGCTTTGCCATTGGGAGCATTACATCATCTGTTGAGACTGCAATGAGTGTGGGTCTTCCTGTTATGGTCATTTTCATGGTCGTTGGGATCATCAATCCCAGCGGAATTGATACAGATGATCCGCCCAACCGAATCATGGAAGTGCTCTCGTTTTTTAGCCCTATTAAATGGGCAATAGAAAGCCTTGTTACTGCAGAGTTTCGTGGAATGGATTTTGGCGCGACAGGTCGTGGGATGTGAGTTTTGACAGATTATTTATTGTTGTTGTCTTGTTCGTTATCTTACAGGTACATGTGCTCGTATGGCAACTCCAGATGGGGACAGGTGAAGGATTTGCCAAAAATGGGAGCCCTAGCTATGGTGAAAGATGGAGATAATGTTCTGATGAATTTGGGGCTTGGAACTGTCGAGTACTCGGATCTCATGAAGAAGCTTGCAATGCTATCTGGAATTTATCTATCGATGAGTTGGTTTGGTCTTTCCTACTTTGGGCCTACATTCATTGATACACCTTAGAACTGAGATCTCCATTGACACAAAAGAATCGCGTCCCTTACCGTCGTCTCTCACCCTAATCTAAAATGAAGTTCCCTTGCCCTGTCAATCTCATGCTTCTGTTAATTGGGTGTCGACAACCAAGTGTCAGGTCGGGTTGTTGTAGTGTCAAGCTCGTGTTGATATATAGCACATTTTTACTACGATGATCACATTCACGACAAGCTACATTGCTCGTAGTCTGTCCACGAAATAACGTAGTCTGTCCTCGAAATAATGACTACTGTTTCGGCGACTGCGAGATTGTACTCGTTAAGTACTCGTCATCAATCTCCCGCCATATTGAAGAATTCTCGATTTTGAAACTTACTCGTTCCCTATCGAGCGCCGTCCCCACACCACGCTCGAAGTGGATAGCCTCGATAGCCTCGACCGTCCCTTCCCTCGACCACCGTCCAAAACACTACTCTCGAAGAATCGTTAAAAGAGAACGCGTTCGTCTCGATAGCCTCGACCGACCGACGTCCACAATTTCACGCTCGGCATTTGACTGGGCTGACTGACATCGTCATTCGTAATGCCCAAGGGTAACAAGAGGAAAGGAACGAGCGAGGGTGGCAGAGGGA
>JALLAU010000672.1:0-26357 GCA_036939495.1 Thalassiosira hispida
GGGTCCTTGCTTATCATTATTTGAGAAGATTTCGGCTTATCTCCAATGCACAACTCTTGCTCCCTCTCGGTTTGATTCGTCCGAGTAAGCCATTGCTAACGATGGGGATAAGTCCTTCAATGAAGCTAAAATAACATCCTTTTCTGAGGTGATAATATCATTGCCCGTGACTTCTCCTTTGTCCAATTCATTTGGATACCAATTCTGCACTTTTGGGGCCAGCTCCTTGGTAAAGCTAGAATAAGATTGAGTAAAGAAGCTAGCAATATCACTTGGGTGGTATTCCAGTCCAATTGAATGCAAGTATTGCAGCGTATCCATCCTCGGCTTGGTATTTTTCAGAGATTGTTTTATCAATGCTGGGTTTTGAAGGATGGCTGCTTTCATTGTCTTCTTTGAACCACCAAATGCATGTTGTAGAAGATAGTCTACCTTTTCCTTAAGACTTTCTGAAGACTGCCTTGTGCCGATAGAGGTCAACAAACGGTTCATCTGATTTGAAGAAAAGCCCAGTATCCCGCACAAACAGCAATAGTCCTCTGCCTTGCTTTGCGACAACACCACTATCTTGCTCATATCCGTAGAAGGGCATCCTGACCCTAAGAGCATTTCCATACGAGGTTGAATTTTCTTTGAGAGTGAAAGAGTCAAGAGCTTTGGTTCCTCGAGAAGAATCAGTTTCAGATCATCGGTGGTCAAATGAGATGCCAAGTATTGGATGTTAGGCTCGGCATTTTGTCTCAAACGAGGCTGCCGCAACCAAAATTTCATCGGTATGAGACTTTCTAACTCAGTGTCTGTCAAATTCAGATGTGTCTGCAGCTTCTTTCTTTGACTCATTTCGTGCGGACTCGGCGATATGATGCCGTTGATTTGAGTAAGGTCCAACCCTGAATCCATCAACAGCTTCACTCGAGGCATGATCCAATCACGAAGAGAATGATCTAAGAGCCCCGGATTTGCCAACACAAATGTTGCCACGTGATTTTTGCTGCATTCACCATCAAATAGGGACACGAGATAATCCAATTTTGGCACCAAAAACTCCTCTGGATCTCGTACCAAAAGATAGCGACTACGCGACAGAACAGAATTGACATCTTCTGCTGCTAACCCTAATGCATCTCGAAGGATGGCCCGAGTCTCTTCCTTGAAACGAAGTACAGTGTATTTACTCCTCTTTGCGGCCAGCGCGTTGGACATACTTTTGAGTTCTTCAAGCGAATAGGATAGAAGTTTCAGCTGTGTGAGGATAGCATTTTTCACGTCGTCTTTAGTTCCTTGTGATAACAGGTAGTCTATCTTCGTAGCCAGAGTAAGCGTGTCGTTTTGCCACGCCATCCCTCTACGACCTGCCATTATTGAATATATTTCATTCTCTGTGAAATGAAGCATATTCTGTAGCGTGTTCAACGACAGACGAGTTTGGTAGTCTGTGTCAGTCATGGTCACTATTGTAAATGTGTCATCTGCCTCTGTTTGCAATGGTGATATGCGCTCAACAATTCTATTCTCAAGCTCATAGGGAGACAATAATAGCAAATCTGGCTGCTTCAGCACTGCAGCCTTCACTCTGTCGACATCGCTATCAGCTAAACTCAATAGGTAGTTAACAGCTCCTGCAACATCGACTGGTGCAGCCAAATTGTTTCCGAACGCGAGCAAAAGAGATACAGTCTCCTCTTGATCAAATTTAAGAGTCGTCTCCAACATTCCTATCATCTCTGAAAACTGCCTCCTCATATAATTCAAAGAAACGTCATTTCTTAGAAATGCATCATCGGACATGGTTATCAAAGCCGATATTGTTTGAGGATCTGACAATCCTGCCTGCTGTATTCTTTCCATTCGTGGCTCTATTACTTGCTCGAGAGAGAGGTCCAGCAGAGACGGTTGCCCCAGCAATGCCATTTTCGCATCTTCTGTTGAATTCCAAAGTTGTTGAACCAAGTAATCCAATTTGTCTTTGAAAATCTTATTAGCGTGGGCGCTCTCTAACGTAGGCATTGCTGCGAGGAGAGCACGGCTTTCTGAAACATTCAGCCCCAACATCTTCTGCAAATATGCTATTTTGCTTCTAGACTCCTTTTGCCTTAGAATTATCCATTCACAAAACTCCTCATCTGACCAATATATTGCGTCAAGATGTTCTACGATGGATAAACTGATTGACTGCATCTTTTTCATTCGATGCCTAACTTTGCGTCGAGAAGAGCCATCGAGCAGCACTGGATGAGACAGCAATATATTCTTCAACTCAGCATCCGGAACATGAAGCTCCTCTTTCAGATAGGTTGTCCACGATTTGAGCGAGGGAACAGTCCAATGACTCATATCAGGCAGCTCAGAACAAATCATGTCGAGCTCTTCTTCACTGAATTTCAAGTCACTGAGAAGGACGCCTGATGCAGTGGAGTTACGTTTTGCAACGATGGAACGCGTCAGTTTTTTGGATTTTGATGAGGAAAGCCACAGTTCAAATTTATCCTCTGACATGGAAATTCCAACAGTGATTTTTCCCGGAAAGATATCAGCGTCAACCAATCGCTCCATCCGTGTCTGGACTCGACGTAGTGAATATCCAAGTAGTGTAGGTTGTTTAAGGATTGCCTCCTTTAGCAGCTGATTAGTGGGGTGATCCTGATCCCTGAATGCATCCTCCAAATATTCGAGTTTGGGAAGCAAGTTATTATCTACTGATAAACAAATCAGAGTAGGCATTCCAGAAAAGACCAAGCCCAGTTCCCAAGGTGTTAAATCCAGATACTCTCTCAGGAACTGTAGCTTTTCTTTCACGTTGTCGTCTGCTAATCCTAAAATCTGCGGCGCCTGAAAGATGATCCGTTTAGTTTGACGTGGGTCGAGTTCAAGCTCATACCTCAGGAACCCAGTAACATGCTTAATTTTGAATAGGGAATAGCTAAAAATTCGTGGGAACTTTAGAATGATAGAGCCGAACTCTGCATCAGAGAACTTCAACTCTGTCGTGAAGAAGTCAGCAATGGGTTTCATATGATTCACCAGGTTGTAGTCCATAATTTGAGGATATGCAAGTAGTATCTTTCTCACATGCTCTGGCTCCATTCTCATTCCCAGAATGAAGAAGAAGACAATCTTCTCACGTAAGTTGTCATCCACACTGTAAAGCAATAGACGCGGATTTTTCTTATACACCAATCGCAGTTCCTCCAATGAAAAGTTGATTTCATTGAGCAGAAATTTCATTCGTGGTATCAATCCTGTATCCACTGAAGATAATAAGAGCTTGGGCGTAGCGACGAGCAGCTCTCGTATGCTATCAACATCAGCGTATCCCAATGCTACAAAGAATGCTATCTTCCTCTTCAAATTTCCCAGTGCATATCCGAGTATGCTGGGGCAGTCCATCACCATTTTTCGCAACTCACTCTTACCCAAATCCAACGCCCTCACAAGAAATAGAATGGTCGGTGCCAAATTTCTGTCTGCCGAATAATGCAGGAGTGCAGGTTGCTTTCCCAGAATAATTCTCACATCCTCATCTGAAAGATTCATAGTACGGCGGAGGAGAGACACTTTCCTCTCGAGATTGCGCGGCGTCATACCCAAAACAGATCCTGCCTCGAGCGTTATTTTCCACATCGTCTCCTCCGACAAGCCAAGAGTGTTTTGCAGGTAAAAATAGGCAATGTCAGGGGCTAGCGTTTGTGTGCCATTGATGCCGATGTTGAGGAGAGTGTCTGTTGGATAAATTGTGTTGGAATATTCATCTTCGTGCAATGAATCTTGCTCGGTCTGCACTAACATCAAGGCAGAGCCTCCCCATTGCTTAATGATAGGATGGGAGTGATGTCTCGACGGCGAACATCTACCACCAATAAATCCATTGACACAGAATGCCACCAAAAGAAGGAACAGTGCAAAGGCAACGCGAATTATGGTGCGAGAGATCATGCCATCAAAGTTTTTGTTATTGTTGCAGTTTGCCTTTGGGCACTGCCATCAATTTCCGCCCGCCTTGAGCGGTTGCAGGTGAAAGTTGAAAGTGGAGTGTGATGTTGATGTGGTGAGGGGGGAGAACAGAGGATAGAGGAATGAAAAAATGATTCCTATTTCCGATGTCTAGAGAGCTAGAGATGGCCGGAGAATAAATCTATCTGTACCATAATATTGTACCTAGAGCCTCTAGAGTCTACCTAGAGGCATCGTAGGTAGCTAAACAGCAATGTTGTTGTTACGAACTGGAGAATTAGAACAGATGAATGTTATGTCCTTGTTACAACATGCTTATCATAAGCTAATCGAGGGTCTTGGTATTGTAATAAACTCGAATGGGTTATTTTATTTCGACAGTTTCATCTTGTTAAGAAATGTTATTGTCCTCCCATTGTTTGGCAGCCACACGCAAGGGAGCTGCCATTAACATCCACTCATCTGTATCCAACAAACCAGCATCTTGCATTGCATCCAACATTCCAGTAATGAACGTCTTGGGCATCTCAGAATACTTCTCATCGCATGAAGTTGTGTCATGTAATGAATGTAGAATCGGCAGTAACCTTAGAGAGATGATATCCGCAAACACGAACCGTACCAAAGATGCAACCATATCTTGCTGGTTGTGCAATTCCCGGTTGATTAGTGGGTACCAATATCCAAGCATGTTTTCCACTAGTGTGCACAACTCTTTTGCTTGGGTGATGACCGCATAGGCAACGGCATCCGCATTTTCGCCGTCAAGGCTCTTGGAGCCATCCTTTGATACAAATTCATTTCTTTCCAAGGTAATTTTGGATACATCGACAACAGGCACCGCCATTTTTCCAATGCAGTACTTCACTGACGTCATGAGGGCATTTAAGATCTTCTCTGCCGACTTTTCGCATATTTGTTTGCCATTCTCTTCGGCACAATTGGATAAGTACCCCAATAATGATTTCACCGTCGAACACATACATTTGGTTTGGTTCACTGAGAATGGGTCATAGATGCTATGCCGTTCATTGCCGCTCTTATTATGATCGTCTTCAAATGAGAATGAATCCAATACACGACCGACAATTTGCTTTTGGACGACTTCCTGAAGAATATTCTTGGTAGGGTTTGTTTTGTTGACAGTCGTATCGACCTTGGCGTTCTGTTTCTTTTGCGATTCTCCCTTCTTCAACTCACGAAACCACTTGCATTCCGATACTTCAAGGCACGAAGTGCTGGATGACTGTGCATGAAGACCCAACACATCCCATTGCCCGCACAGTTCCAGCCGAACCAACACTGATGCCATTTGAACTAAACTCATGTCGGCATAACAATTGGCATAATCCTCTGGGTACAGACGTTCCCATTGAAGAAACACGGAGCACAGGTTGGATATTGAGAGGTAATCATCCTTCACCAAGTTGGGAACGATTGCAATGGCCTGTACAAGCGCTTCGTGCCTTTGCTCCCATTCTACAATCTCAGCCCTGTCAAAGTTATCCCCATCTTGCTGAAATGTGTCTGCGAGGTCAACATTATCAGGCGGAGCGTCTTGCAATCTCTCGAGACATCGTTTCCTCCTTTCATTCCATCGTTTGATCCGTGAAATGGTTTCCATGGACGATAAATCACGACCAAATTCATCCACTTCCACAGCTGTTTGGACACGATTTGCCTCGTCGCGACCATCATGATAATCCCCCATAACCTTGGTCTTCAACAAGCCTTGCCTCTCCAACACTTCCGTACAATCGTTGCCCCATTCCCAAAGCCGTTCCATCCTCCTCCACGTCATTTCAGCCTCCAGCCGACGCTTCGCCCCCTCCACCTTGTCCACCATACCGTTCAATTCTCGCAATGCTCCCATCCACGTGGCCAAATCTTCTCGTAGGCCTTGATAGTATTCTAGTGCCTTGCCGTGTTTTTCGAGCGTTTGCGTTTGTTTCGTCAGGTCATCGCTCGTGGAAGATAGTTTCGATTGATGCCGGGAGAGGCTCGTTTCAAGATCAGAATGTATATTGTGTAGGTTGGATATGGTTGGTTGGAGAGATGTTCTTATTTGAGACAGGGAGGAGGGGGAAGAAGTAGAAGCGCCTCGTTGCTGTTGCTGCTGCTGGCGCGAGGAGCGATTTTGTTCCTGGCCACCATATTTCGCTGCATTTGAAGGAAGGACGCCCGCTCGACGTGCTGCCATGTCTTCCCATCGTCGATTCCCTTCTTCCACCTCTTCGGTCGATGGTTCGTTATCGACATTCGTAATATCTGCATTGATATCTATACCGGCAACATTCCCTGTCATGGATTTCTCATTGTTGTCAACGCCACTAACCATCAATGGTGGCGGTGTTGGTGGCGACTGCAAACCGTGGTCGAATTCAGCATTATTGACGTCTTCGTCTTCACGGTCAGCGAAGGCCATGGCATCATCCCCCGTGAGAACTACCGGATCGGCACCATTAGATGTTTTGGAGCGTCGTTTTGCCCGTCCAACACCTGAGAGCGATATGAAATCTTCTTCCACGTGTTCTTCTTCCTCCGTATCATTTTTTGCTGCTACTATCCCACTAATTCTGTCTGTGGGTGCGGACTTCGCTACCGGCTCTGACTTTACCCCACCATCATCTTTGACCAATGTGCTACGCTTCTGTTCCCTTTTCAGTTTTTCCAATGCGGCTGTATTATAATAGCTCGTCCCTCTACTATCCTCCCCCCCCACAACGTCCATTTTATTATTTTGCTGCTCGCCTTCATCTGAAGAAGATCCATCCGAAGCATTCATCGGCATGGATCCTGCTAATCCTCCACCGTATCCCAAACTTCCTCCTCCGCCACCTCCATTCTTATTTTTTCGTTCTTGTTTGGATTTGGAGTGTTTCTTCTTTCTTCGCTTCTTGGTTTTATCCTCATTTTCATTGTCATTCCCACCATCCTCTGGATCAAACGAAAGCATGGGCGACTTTGTCTTGGCCTTGTTACTATTTTTCTTCATGTCGTTCCTCCTCTTGCCACCCTTCTTTTTGCTACGTTGATTATGCTGTTGAGCGCGACGATGGGCATCATCGTCATCGTCATTATCATCGGATGACGAGGCGGTGGACGAGCGGATCCGCGTAGGCTTGGATTTTTTGCGAGAGACACCGAACATGTCGTTGCCGAGGTCTTATGGCACGCTTCTTTTCTCCTCTTTCTCTACGCTGAGTGGTGGAGATGAGGCGAATAGGATGAAGGTGAAGGATGTACGATAATGTAATGGTATTGGTAGGAAAGTAAAAGAAGGGGATTCATCACGTGATTCGATTGAACATAAAAGAAGGCGGATTTCGATCACGTTTACGTGATTCGTGATCACCGAAGAGGTCATCGGGCACGCATCGGGTTCCCTCGTTGAACAGAATAGCGGGGGTTTGGGGTGCCCCCCTGCCCCCTCGCCCCCCGTAAAGTGCGCCAAAAACAACAAGACAACAACAACACAACACCAACAACAACAACAACAGCAACAGCCAACGAACAAACAACAACAGAACGGAAGCGACCAGATCATTGATCTCACTGATCTCCATCACATCGCTCCACTATCCTGCCTTCGGCACTCTCTTCTATTTGACTCTTTGGGCGAACAGCTGTGATCGTTTGATGCACCCTTTCTAGCCGCCGTGTGATCTTGTATTGTAAGCTATTGTAAGCCTGCCAGTGCCAACGAGATTGAATCGCAACTGCCAACAGCCAAGGGATCGCCATCTGATTCTGACTCTCTGCTGCACAGGGAGAAGAGGAATCTCAGGTCTAGAGGAAATTTCAGTCCAGACAAAAGGAGCCAATATCTACAAATAATGCCATCTTCTCAGTACGTTTACGCAGACGACGCGAACCAACAATCTGGATCAATGCCCAACAACAACAACCGAAGGAGGAGTCAACGCATCCGCCGAAGTACTATGGAAAAGGCATCAAACTTGGACGACACGGTAGATCCGGATGAGACGATTTTGGAAGAGGATAAGGATGAAACAATATTACTGTCGGATGAAGAGATCGAGATTGAGCCCATTGGTCCACCAATGAAGTCGGATGCCATGGACGTGGACGAACACCAATTCCAATTCGCTGGCAATGATTATGGTGCAGCCAATCACCATCATCACAATTCTACACAAGCTTCTTCGTCCACGGGGATACCCATGGGCATACGAGGCGGCGCCGAGGGATTCCTATCCAACGACCCGCTGACCAGCTCGACCATGGCATCCCCGCCGTTCAGTGCCATCCGGGCCAACAAGGCCAGGGCGAATGACCGTATGAACACCAAGGAACGGATAAAACACATTGCCGACCAGTTTGGCAGTGATGAGAGCGATGATGAAGATATGGACGATGAACAATTCTTTCAGGCCGTGGCGAGGAAGCAGGCTCAGCGGCAGGCGATGTTGGCCGAGTCACAGCAGCAGCAGCAGCAGCAGAAAAATGAAACGCAACAGCAGAAATCCTTTGCTTCCTCCTTTCGTAATGAATCACAGAAACAACAACAACAAACGTCCTTTGCTTCCTCTTTTCCTCAGAATGAATCACAGCAACATCCACGGACGCAGCAACAGAAATCCTTTGCTTCTTCTTCTCGTCAGAATAATGAATCTCTTGAAACTCAACAACAGCAGCAGCAGCAGCAGCATAATTCCAATTCGGAAGACACTGCCAGAATAGCCAATCATGGCGAGCAGCCATCTACTTCAGAGAATCAATCGTTTTCGGAGTCGTTCGCTGCCACGCAACCGTGGGAGAAGGAATTGAGCAGTTTGCCCACCTTTCAGCAGAATGCACCGCAGAAAGACAATCGTAGACAGGAGTATCATCCAATTCACCAGGCTCCTCAGAAAGACCATCGTATGCAGGAGGAACACCATCGCCAATCGAACAATCAGGAGGGGCAGCATTCAACGACTGCCCCGCAGATCAATCATCGTAGTAGGCAGGAGTATGAGCATCAATCAAGCAGCAACCAGGGGAGACAGTCGTCCACGACCACTCAAACATACCATCGCAGTTTGCCTAGCCATCCTCAAAATGCCCCACAGAAAGATAATCGTAGACAAGAGTACGAATCAAATTGCCAGGAAAAACAAGCATCCTCAAAGGCTCAACCAAATCATCAAAGAGAACATCATAGGCAAACTTCCAACGTTCAAACCAATCATCCACAAAAAGGGGCGGCTATTAGTGCCGTTGCCAATCCCTACGATCGAAAGCAGCCTCCGCCGCCACCGGCCAAAAAGAATGCACCAGTAAACGTGCCAAAAATATCGTTGGAACACTTGAAGTCAGGAAAGAAGAGCAACAGCAGCCGCAACCGCACCAACAGTTCACGTGGCGATACCAGTAACAACAGCAGTACTACGAGCAGCGACGAAGAAACGTGGCAGGAAGAGGCATTCCGATCCTCTCTCCTAGAATTACTCGGAACCTTCCCATCCAACTATTTCGATAACCAAGATGGCGATCAAGACGAATCCATGGACGGTCACAATGGTAGTCTCTTTGCAACATCTGCCACCGAAAATATTGACGACCAATCGCCACACTCCACCACCTCGCAAAGCGCGGCATCGGCACAGCTAAATCGCAAGCGGTTGTTCGATGCAGCATCTCGCTCATTAGCTCGATTGGCAATTGCCTCCCGACACTCTGCAGCCAGTGACAACCGGAACAGCAGTAGCCGTAACAACGATGAAAGTCCAGATTTCAATCCGCCAAGCCCAAGGAGCTTGCCCGCATACATGTCTGTGTTGAATGTCCATGATGACTCGAGTCCCGGAAGCAGTAGTGGCCATTGGGGAGCTGGGAATGCAAATGCCATATTTTCGGGCCATAGTGTGCATGGAAGAAACGCACGTTCGGTCCATTTGTCAAGTGTTCCTCCTCAGGGAGGTAACGAGCCATCATCTTCCAATCCGTACTCTTCGTGGACATCGGAGCAGTTGGCATACGGGTCCATGGTCCTCGCGGCACAAGTTTGTCAAGAGGCATCGTGTGATCCAAACTTTGAAAGCGGGAAGCATAGTGGCGAGGCTGAATCTTGTCGTGTAGCTGGATTTGTGCAGAATACAATTAGCGGTGCCAAGGGTAATGAAAAGAGGAGGCCTGCCGTGTCATCGGCATTGGTGGAATCATCGCTCGGATTCTTGGCAACGGCGTGTGCGTGTTGCGAGAGCGACCTCATCTATTCTGTGCTGAAGTCAAATCTCAAAGCCAGTGATGTTCAAATAGTTACCGTCTTTGACGCTCTGAGCCACTTTGCGCCTGTGTCTTCTCGGGATGCTTCGGCAGAAGATGTATGCACCATTCCGGCGCTATCGCTTTTGGCATTATCACGTGGGCTCGAGGCGGTACTACATGTTGCACGGTATGCAACGTCGCTTGACCCGTCATCTGCTTGTGCAGCCTACTCATCGCCACATCATTCCTGTGGTGTAAACACCAACGGCACCATTGATATTGGGATCGATGAAGGTGGCGTTGGATGGCTATCAGCTGTTGGCCGCGGACTGGGCTTGAAGCTAGAAGATGTCCGGAATTCACGCCCTAGACACATGCATTTAAGTGAAATCGCAGGGTATTGCTACGACTTTATTCTAGAATACAATCCCATGTTAGTCGACGAAGCAACGGACTCGTTGCATGGAAGGTCTGTGCGTGATGAGAGGATTGGTGGTCAGCGGCGTGGCAACTCTCGGGGCGGTCTCCATATTGACACACATGCTGGTCAAGGTACTACTAGTCAGGGCATGGATGCCTTGGTGTGTCGCCAACCGTCAGTCATGAAGGATAGAGTTTATGCATCAACTGTCGAATACCTATCGTCAATGATTAACGCTGGCATTGTCTCCGGTTGGTTAACGAGCGTCCCATCTTCTGAAGGCGGTGATGTGAATGAATTTAATCATTGCGACAGGACGGTTGAGAGGCTATGTCAAAAACTGTTCTTTGTCATTGAGACCCGTTCTCGTTTGCGTCGGTCTACCAACCAGAATACTGCCACAACCGATCCTGGCGACAGCGAGGCAGTTTGCGCGGCATCCCTGTCGCTACTCATTCTTGCACTGCCCGAGCACGTCAATCAGTCAGCGCCCTCGTCACTCTCGACGTCCTTTCGCCAGATGGGTAACAGCACAGGCTCTATTGAGGATCTACTTCATTCTTCGCTGATCAGGAAGCTGGTTGAAATGGCTTTATCCTGGCAGAAAAATAGCAAGGATGACAACACTGTCATGAAATGCCGAGCTACCAGCAATGCTGTTTTCGTCCTGTCAGATATCTGCATGGTTGGGGGTTCTCCTCTTCTTTCTTCTCACTTTCGCCAGAGATTAGACGGCTTCCTTCAAAACATTGTCGAAAGCATATGCCTACGAGGACAATCAGGGACCGTCAATCACTGTTTTGACAATTCAAGCATTGATTCGTCGCTCGTTTTCATTCTACAGCTTCATACAGGATCTCCGATTCTAGTTCGTCAGTTTTTACGAAACTTCATCGAGCAATCTTCTGCGAGTAGTGGCGACGACTGTGCGGCGCTCTTCGTTGGGGGGCTCTTGCATCTAGCTGCCAACGTACGTTGATACTACTAATTTTATTTTTAAGTGTTTGGGCTGTATCGTTGACTTACTTGTCAACCTCTCATACGTTTACAGAAATCTTTCTCCGTCTCTTCGTGTGCATCGTCCCTATTGCGTGCTCTTATTGATGGAAATCCAGTAGATCGAACTCAAGATCTGTTATCTGAATTAGTTCTGAACTCCTTCGACACTGAACAAGTTGGTGCAACCATTGAAGACGTTATCCGCTGTTTAGTTGAGAGTAGTTATGAGTCTGTTCATGGCGACATTCCTCAGTTTTACAGTCGGTGGCACCCTCGGATGTGTTTCTTGGGAGATCTTTTAGGTGTTTGCATCCCTTCCATCAATGCGATTAACATATTTGCCACCTTGTCGGACGAGGTACTTAGTTTATTGGTAGATGATTCAGAACATAATCTGTTCGTGGATACACTGTGTGGTTCAGTAAAATTGAGCCTCCTCTTCCTCTTTGCCTCGTTCGCAAATAACGGCGCAGCCATCTCAAACAATGAGAATGGAAGGTTAGTTATTACTCGGCAACGAAACGTAAAGGAAAAGCTGACACGTGCCTCAGGCTGTCTGAGAGTCCTCGAGGTAGCTATGTTGCAGGGAACGTCTGCAGACATGACTTATCGAGCTCTGAAGCTTCAAGGCTCCATGCTGTCACTGAGCGATGATCATGCACTTGCTCTCACTTTTACAAAGGGGAGCAACTCGGTGGCCAGAAAAGAGAGCGCTCTCCGTGACAAACTTGCGAAATCAGAAATGGACTTGAATGCTATGACTCAAAAATACCAGCGGCTTGAGTCAGACCGTGATAGCTTGAGAAATTCATTTCATGATCAGCGTTTGGCATATGAAAGACGGCTTGAGTGGACAAGATCTGAAGCTCGAATGACAGCACGACACATCTCAGAAATTCATGTAAACGAGCGAAAGCAGGCAGAATTACGATACAATGAAGAACACGAACTGAGAACAAAAGCAGAACATGCAAATGAACAGTGGACATGCGAAAGCTCAAGCGACAAATCTAGGATAAAGGAGCTCGAGGAACTCTTGGGACAGGAACGCAAGTCAAGACAAGAGTTTGAGTCTGCTTTTGGGAGGTGTCAGAATGAGTTATCATCGACGTCGGATGAATTGGAAAGCGCTTCCAATGCTTGCGCCGGCCTACAGGAGAAATTGTCTACATCGGAAGAGAAAGTTTCTGATCTAACCGCAACTAGTGAAGACGCCCAGGCCAATTTGGAGGATACTTGTGAGAAGTTGATCAGGTTGGCAACCATTTATCAAAACAAAGAGTCAGAAATGGATAAATACAAAGCTGAGCTGCGCAGTGCTGTCAATACTGCTAACAGGCATGCAGACACAGCCATCCAAAAATATGAATCTGCCAAGCAGCAGAATAAGTTGTTGAGTAAAAAGTTGGAGGAAGCGAGTAGCGAATTGAAGGATATCAAGGCTCGTAAAGCCGATGTCCAACGAATGAGAAAGAATGCGCCTGTTGCCTATCTCAACCAACTTCACAAAGACCCGCGGATACAAGAGAAGAAGCAATCTAGGCGAGAACGGACCGGAAAAGAAAACGACAGTCGATCTCAAAGAAGGTGATAATGAATGAACGCGTCGGTTAGCATACGGATGAATGAACGAATGAAAACCAAGCGAGCGAGCAAAAACAATGACAGAGCGAATGACAGCGCGGGCGATTGTAACTACGGCGCGGCATACACGAGCCGTCCATTGTAACCTACCGAGAAGGGAGGTGGGACCGCGCATAATGCTGATGTAATAGTGGAGCTGATGGTTGCTTGATGCAATGAATATTCAAATTGCAATGACGAAAAATGAAGGCTTNTGATGTAATAGTGGAGCTGATGGTTGCTTGATGCAATGAATATTCAAATTGCAATGACGAAAAATGAAGGCTTTGATGCAAAAAGCAACTCGTCGGCTCTCGCTCTCGGTCGTCGCCTCGGCAATCAAAATTGGCAAAAAAAGCTCCAAGCTTCGCTAGTAAAAAAAATGAGTCTCGTGAGACTTGAGTTGGAAGCTTTTTCATATTTATAATTCTATATTCCTGCATCTCTTAGAAGCTCGTATCGCCTAAACCAAACAACAACCAAACCCAAGTTTGTCATTATTTGATCAGTCGAACACACAACACCTGCATCTCTTAAAAGCTCGTATCGCTCAGCCGAACACAACATCAAAATCACAAGCCAACGAGCCTTGACGGTCCACTTTAGCACTTCGGTTGCTCTACCATATGACATAGTGACCAGGGCCTGTAGAAGATCTTTATGGCCAGGTTACATAAGTTAAACAACAACTCGTTGCTTCTAATTACCATATGTCGAAGAGATTGAATCTCTTTGAAAAGGTGAAAGTAGAATAAAGAAGTTTGTAAATCTGATTTAGTGGATCGAGTGAGCAACTTGGTATATTTATTGTTTACATGATGTAGGTAGGTAGATTGTCTCTGCCACAACATCTTCCTTCATGTACCCAGGCCCGTCCCCACTGCGCAAATAGATACGATCCCCAAGTAACATGAACGCTTTGCAATTTCATTTATTTCTGTACACACGGAATAGAACAATTCATTCCCGAAAAAATCCCTGGATAGGGATGGTGGCTATCTACCAGATTTCTACCAACTATCTAGAGACGGCATCCCTTTTCCTTCAACGGGATCTTCAATTGGGCCAAAAGGCTCATGAAGCCAAAGTTTGCAAAGATCCAACTGTAGGCGATGGTAAGACAGAGAAAAGTCCCAAATTTGGCAAAGAACTGGAGTTGGCAAAAGAAGAGTGGGATGCTTGCTACGACACTCGTGATCATTCCGTTGAAGACACTGATGCCCAAGTCAGCAAAGGCCTCAGTGATTCGTTCATAGGTGTCCCCCGATGCAATCTCGTAAGCGTGCGCCAAGTGAACAACGTAATCCACACTGAAGCCAGCAATGATTCCAATGAGGATACTCTCAATACTTCCAAGATTCCATCCTAGCATTACCATCGTCCCCACAACACTGACCAGGACACACATGATACTCAGACTGGCAAAGAAGGCAACTGAGATAGGAGGCACAGGAGAGAGTATCTACAATTAGAGGAAAGCCCAGAATAGAAATGAATGGCATTGTTGATTCGTAAAGAGAATACTCACGGTGGAAGACACGTGTGCTGACCAAGAGTACAACAAAGGCGATAGCCACACCAAGAAGGCTGCTTTGGATTGCGGATCGGACGTAGATACCTTGATTATTCATGAACACGAACTTCTCATCGAGGTCGGTCATGATAACAGCTCCACCGCAACTCTGTGATATTTTTTCCTGTTGATTTGCTATGGCGATGAACTGGTCATACTCCTTTCTTGAAATGGGGGAAAACCATGCATTTTGGTGAGGTTCTCGTCAAGCTAACGAAGGTATGTATTATACATGAATTCACAAACTTACCGAGTCCAAGCTTCCGAGTCAATGCCAAAGGGGTCAAGGACCCCGCTCTCAGCAGAAACGGCGGCGAATCTCATGAAACCGCCATTCCATCCAATTTCATTCTGGTACCTTCCAGAGATCGATTCCTGCTCAGACTCGTCGTAACAACTTTTCTCATTCAAGAACCCTGGCATGATTTGTGCAAGATTTTCGGGATTCACCTGCCACGTGACATTGGCATTTCTCCATTCACCCTGTTTTACGTAATCACAGTCATCCAAATTGCCCTTGACATTGTATGCAGCCTGTAACAATGGTGGTGGGGAATGGTCATGTAAGGATTCAACATTGCATAATATATATAACCTTAAAATAATCGTAAAAGCACTCACAAGCTCCTCAATGAAGCAATACACCTGACCCAATCCATTCTTGCGCTTGATGAGGTCTTCGTACTGATCGTCAGTCCTTAACTTGTCGCACAAATCGAGTAGGTCCGCCTGACATTGTTCATTGAAGTTGAACTCTGGCACAAATTTTGGTGTCCCAAAGTTTTCAGGATCCAAGAGGCGGTTCACACCCGAGCGGTCTACTTGATCAATTCCCCATGCGTAGTAGATCTTGAGTCCAATATCATCATCGGCTGTTGGGAATTCCCGGTTGAGAATGGTTAGAGACTTCTGCAGAGGGTGATCCTCGTCCAAAAACTCTTCCGACTCCTTCGTGGCCTCGATGAGGCTCATTTGCCAAATGGCAATTCCAAGCCAAGTCAAGAATAGAACACACAGAACCAAGCGATGGAGAGGCACCTTGATGAATCCGGCAACCTTGATCTTGAAGAACTCACTAACACGATCCCTCTTGATTTCCCCCTCGTTTTCTTCCAACGTGACACGCGCCGCTTCGGTGTTGCTGGGTGTTACGGGGCCACAGGGGCAGCAGCAGCCAAAGGCGGCACTATTCTCGTACCGATTGTGGTAAATGACCACGGCGGTGCAGAACAACGTCATGACAAGGACGTAGTCGATGAAAATGACAACGGCAGCAAAGATACCAAAGGACTGGATGGCCGTCAGTGGCGTGATGAGGGTACAAAGAAAGGCGGCGCACGTGGTCGCCGACGTTATGCCCATGGCCGTTCCAGTGCGACGGTAGACCCAGCTCATCCGAGTCTCGAGGTCAGTCAGAATGTCAAGATGGTATTGGCTCTGCTTGTATGCATCCATGAAGATGACTGCCACGAAGGAAAAGTAAACACGATATATGAAAAAAGACATTAGCATAGGAAAAAAACATGCAGTTGGAATCATCAACCCCCCCCCCTCAAAAAAGCACTTACAAATATCATCTGCACCAATCGCCGCCACCACAAATATAGCCAAAGCATTTAACGTGGCAAAATACTTGATCTGGAACACCACCGTAAAAATAAACCAGGCAACTGGAATCGAAAAGAAAATCTCCCACAATCCCACAAATGCCAGGAACCAACTCTTGGTATTCACAAATAACCAAAAGAAGATGAAGGCAAAGCTAAATAATGCCAACATGGCATCCCTGGTGACAATGCTTAAAATGACATCGCCGATGATGGCGGTCATGAAGTAGTAGGAGTTGATGGAGCCATGTGTGGTTTTGTCAGATTGTTTTTCCATTTTGTCGAGGTATTGTGTCTTGACGAAACTGTGGAGAAAAAGAGAGAGAGTAAAAGTTAGATGCAGTGGACTTCAGGCAAAACTACATAAATTCAGTTCCCCCCCCCATGTCTATCTTATAGCGACACTTACTCTTTACGCTCAGTCCTCTCATTCTTTTTCGTCTCCTTATTGGCGTCTGAATCCTCGTCTCCGGTCTGATTGCGATCTTCCAACGGTCCTCCCCAGTAGACGATACCACGAGAGTATCTGCCAAAGTAGCGAGAAATTGGTTAATAAGATAGAGGTTAGACAATAGGGAGGGGCTCACACGATGACATTGGCATTAACATGGAACAAATAAAAAAGCATCATCAAAGATAATGAAGAGAATGACGATAGAACATACTGAACTCACAGTGAAACAGGATTCTCGGCACTAAACCCATTATCGAATCCATAATCCACCGTACCCTTGAACACATCCACCTGCATCAAATAACTCGCCAATTCCGTAACCTGTTGATAATTCTCCACCAGCTCTCCCTTCATGTCAAACTTTGAGGTGATATTGCCAAGCTCCCATCCTAAATCTATAGTCCACATGATGTCTTCAATGGAGGTGGAGTTTCTGTCGATTTGGTCACAGTAGAGCTGCTGATTGAAGCAAAGGGCAAGGTCGTTGAACGTTTTCAACTTGGCAGGATCTTTCAGTTGGGTGATTACATTGTCAACCTTGGCCTCGTCCCACTCACTGGCGTAATACATTGCCAATGGAGTCAATGGGATTTGACACTGACGTTCCACTTCCGTCGTCGAGACGAATACACCCGTTTCATTGCTAGGAGGCCCACGAGGCCCACCACGAGGTGTTACCATCCAACAATGATCTTTGAATTCAGGATCGTCCAAAAAGATATCGTACGCGTCCTTCATTGCGCCAATACTTTCCGCGGTACCAAACACTCCCTTATCATTGCCCTCGTCGGATTCGAATACCCAAATGGCAACCGCTGCCACCTCGCTCTGCTTGGGCGTCATTTTCGTACTCTTCTCGCTAGACTTGCGGGTCTCCTGCACCTGATCCTTGGCCAACCGAAACGAATCATACTGCATACTCCTCACGTCGTGAATGTCGAATTCATTCGTGGGTACGGTGAACGGAATTCCGTTTTCAGAGGCGCGGAATACCATTACTTGGAGTAGGAAGGAGATGATGAGGCATAGTGCGATGATGAGGGAGAAGACGAGGCAGGGGTTGCGGACCACGAAGGAGACGGCCTTGAGGTTTCCTCGGTCGTTGGTGAAGAAGGAGGGGGGGTATTGTTGGGAAGGATGGACTTGGGTGGAGGAGGTGGCGGCCGTGGTTGTCCCACTGCCCTTGGTTGGACCCGCTTCATCGGAGTCAGCGGCGACAACGGCCTCTTCAATGTCCGGCTCGTTGCCAGGCGTGTACTTGTTCACGGCCATGACGGAAGCCTCGTCCTCATTCGCTGGATGGGCGCTTGCCTCGGGGTTCTCCGGAAAGTCATCGCTGCTACCCTTGGACGGAGTGCTCTCGACGTCAGTTTCGGGTGCGATGGTTCCTTTTTCAGATGGCATGATAGTTTGTTCTTCTTTGTCTTTGGGGGTGTTCGCGTCCGCGGGTTTGTCGCCCATTCGACTTCTGTCAACTTCGAGCTCTTGTTGTTATTTCAATTTATGGAAGCATTGGAATTATCATTGCCATCGATTTCAAGTATTCTTTTTACGATACGCACGATCGAGAAGCAGCTCTTCGCTTTAGCCGGTGGCTGAAATGCTCTGAAATGACAGAAAAGAGAACAGAAGAGAAGGCAAAAGAGCAATGACGGCAGAGAGTTGTCGTGCGTGGCGTGCGGTGTATGACGTGTCTACAGTGCACGACCGCTCCTGCGAATTTAGCCTTGTTCCACGATGTTCCAATGACAAAAAAAATTGAACGTTGTCTCGCGCGCTAAAAACTCTGACCTGTTTGACTGCGAAGTGTGTGAGTGCATGTCGTAACTACCATGTGAGTAGACGACTAGATAGAGTACAGTTTAGACCTAAGAATAGAGACCATAGTTTCAGTAATCATTCGTTGCTACGCATCTTATCACAAATATACGGTACCTAGTTCAAATTACTACAGCAAATTTGTTGGATAATGGCCGCCACGACCAATTCCCCGATTTCAAATCGTTTACAGTTTTAGTCTGGCCGTAATCTAAAATTTGATAATTTGTGAATCCGATTGTCTTTTCAATACTCGAATACTTCCTAGCCGTTTGTATCCGTAAAACACAGTGACGGGGCCTATTTTTACCCAAGGCTGCAAACGGACGAAAATGAAAAAGAAGATATGAATGTAATTTACACTACGATATCGTACGACATTGTGTTACCACCAGCCACACATTCTTTTTTTTTGTATGACTCTTTTACTTTCCGCCTTCCCTTCCACGACAAACATCTCCCACATTACGATAGGTACATCCTGCCCCATCCAGGATCCAGGGGTTAATCCACATCACACATCACCCACGCCACGGCTCTTCTAACACTCCTCAATTTCATTTAAGAAATCCAACCCAATTGATTACATTCATCACAAGACAAAGCAAAGGCGCAGACCAACAAGAAAAGCCAAATCAAGAAGACGCGCGACAGAACAAAGACAGAAACAGCAGGGGAGAATTGCATATTAATATCAATACCAAAGGAATAACAAATATATAATTTAACCATGCCGAGCGAAGAGGACACAGAACAGCAAATTGAGATCTTCAAGGTGAAGAAGCTCATCAAAAATCTACAGGCCGCCAAGGGCAATGGCACGTCCATGATCTCCCTTATCATCCCCCCGGGCACGCAGATTAGTCAAGTTTCGAAAATGCTCTCCGACGAATACGGCACAGCGTCGAATATTAAATCGCGCGTCAACCGTCTATCCGTATTGGGTGCCATCACGTCCACCCAACAACGTCTCAAGCTGTACAATAAATGTCCCAAGAACGGTCTCGTCATGTACTGCGGAACGGTAATGACCGATGAGGGGAAGGAGAAGAAGGTCAATATTGACTTTGAACCGTTCAAGTCAATCAACACCTCGCTCTACCTGTGCGATAACAAGTTCCACACCGAGGACTTGAACGAGCTGCTGTTGGACGATGAGGCATTCGGCTTCCTCGTCATGGATGGTAACGGGTGCCTCTACGGGACCGTGCAGGGCAGCGCACGCGAGGTATTGCACAAATTCTCGGTCGATTTGCCCAAAAAGCACGGGAGGGGAGGTCAGTCCGCCTTGCGATTCGCGCGTCTGCGTCTCGAGAAACGACACAATTACGTCCGTAAGGTCGCCGAGATGGCCACCCAGCTCTTCGTGACCAATGGTCAAACGCCCAATGTTCAGGGATTGGTATTGGCGGGATCTGCCGATTTCAAGTCCGAGTTAATGCGTTCCGATCTGTTCGATCGACGTCTTGCCAAGATTGTGATTAAAATGGTTGATGTCAGTTACGGGGGATTGAACGGATTCAACCAGGCTATTGAATACAGTGCCGATACATTGAGTTCCGTCAAATTGATGAAGGAGAAGAAATTGATGCAAGAGTACATGGACGAGATTAGTCGGGATACTGGAAAGTATTGCTTCATGGTCGAGGATACACTGAAGGCATTGGACATGGGTGCCGTGCAACATTTGATCGTCTGGGAGAATTTGGAAATTAATCGCTACGTTCTCAGGAATTCCACCTCTGGCGAGGATAGGATTGTGCACTTGAATCCGGAGCAGGAGAAGAATGAGAGTTTCTTTCACGATCCTGAGAGTGGTGTGGAGTTGGAAGTTGTGGAGAAGGAGAGTATGGTGGAATGGTTGGCGAATCATTATAAGGATTTTGGGTGTAACCTCGAGATTGTCACCGATAGGAGCGGGGAGGGAACGCAGTTTGTCAAGGGATTTGGTGGCATTGGGGGGATTTTGAGGTGGAAGGTTGACTTTGTTGAGATTAGTGAGTACGATGAGGCAGAGAAACAGGATGGCGCGGGTGATGACAGCGATAGTGATGGGGGGGGAGGTGGTGGTGATGACTATGGTTTTGATGATGGAGACTTTGGATTCTAAGGTTGCAATAATGCATGTACTCTATCATGTTGTTATTAATTTCTCTGCTGGTGTAATGAATCAATGAACGCGATGAATTGGAAAAACTGCTTGTGATGCAGGGTCTCTCATTCTGCGCATGATCACCAAGAAAAGATTACATGTGCATCTCGAGCCGAGACTATTCCTATTGTGAAATACTGATTTCCGTATTCCAATCAGGAATCGAAGACCTAACATTTGACAAATTCTTACAAGAGAAGACTTTAAGTATGGACAATTTATGCCACATTTGTGGGTTCATGGAATGGAAAGGCAGAGTCCTGATGTGAGCTGAATATCTACGGCTAAGATCACACTTCAGTTGAGACTGAAGTGCGAGCGTCGTTTGTCGTTTCTTCGAGCGAGATACAACTGAGTTTCGTTGAGGTTGAACTCTGGACACACCGTTTCCCAGTTGGACCACACAGTCCCTCACCCTGTCGTTAAAATTACCACACCAACTTCTGTGTTTCAGAACATGGCCTTTTGCACACTGATGTGTTTCAGAACATGGCCTTGTGCAATCCTACTGGAGACGGGGGGGGGGTCGTGGATATGCCAAAATCTCGTGAACCGGAATGGAACCAGTGACCGATGGATAACTAACTAATCAGGAACATGCTATACTACAGTCCACCGCTCTACGATACAAACTGAGCTATAGCGAGATGGCATTGCAAGATGAGGATTGAATACACTTCATAACATGCGTATGTCTATCAAACAGGAGATATCTAATAAAATTAACTTTTGTATTGTACTTAAAAATGTATTTTTGTATGAGTGTCTCTTCTTGAAAATACAAAGTGGTGACCTTTATAGAAGAACTGGCATTTCATAAAGGCATATCCATCTTCTACGTACACCCTTGCCATGGTTCCTGCATACAGCCACGCCACCACTCCATCTGCAATTTCCACTTGTAGTGATGAATATATGGTAGGGAGAGTTACCTGCTTGACTCGTACATTCGCAACTGGAAAACAAAACTCTTCCCCCACAAAGAATGAATCCTAACATTTACTCCCTTGTCACTCTTTTCAAAAAGCCATCTGATTCTCAATAGCACATTTCAACATTTCTTTAGCATCACTTTCTTCCTCGTTCGTGCTAGCACGTGTCCTTTTCTTCCAATTCAAACGGACCAAAAAATTGCATAATCCGATAAGTAACCACAATCATGGCAAAACTCCCAACCACATCCTGCACCGCCGTTTCCAACGGCCCGCCCCACTTTCCACTATCCCGTCAAAATATAAACGTAAATAACAGCGGTGCCAACGTCCCCGTAACCCCGGCAGTGAGAATACCAATAAATTGTGCAATAAAGATTGAGAATGCATAGGAGATGCAATACCCTCCCGTGTAATAGGCTATGCAGGCTATGATTGGTCCTATTGCCAATCCTAGGTAGAGTGCTGCCATTATTTCCTTGCCCATCCAAACTAGGTAGTTGTCTACTCGGACTTGTGCATGGCTGATTGCCCGTGTTGTCAGTGTACTAGCTTGCAATCCTACATTTCCCGATATGGCACTTATCAATGGGAGCAGTGCCACCAGTGTGGTATACTTCTTTCGTCCAATCAAAAGGCACAGCCGGTCCGACCCTCCACTCCTTATTAAGAACAGCGTTGGAAATTCGAAGATCAGCGTCACTATTAGTGCAAAACTTCGTTCGGGAAAGGCACGCTCCCACGCTTTACACTTTACATATTCCTCTGCATCATTAGATATAGATATACGTGTATTGGTACTTTCCGAGCGTATGTCACTGAATACAGTTTCGGCGAGGGAATGGAGGTCGTCTGGACTAGCACTGCGTCTCACGGCTGATCCCCAGGAGGATCCTCGACGTCGTTGGCTACTCTTGGGTGACGAGGTAATATTGCTTAGTCTATCGTTATTTCCCAATTCAATTGAAGATGGTACGAGAGGTTGTTGCTCCTCGCCAATACTGGTAGGGTGAGCAGGCGGAGTGTGCTGTCTCGCAGTCGTAGGAGCGTGTTTCTTCGTTCGCTTCGACCTATTACGCCCGGTGCCGACACGTTGGGTTTCTACATCATGTTCACACCCACCAATCAATGTGCATCCATTGCAGTCCGCATCCTCCTCGTCCACCTCTACCTCTACCTCTTGGCCATCTTCATTAATGCCGCCGTAATTTGGATGTTCTTTGCTCATAATATTATTGGTATTATCATCGACGCTGTTCGAAACCAATGGCAATTGAAATTGTACCACTGACGATTGTGTTCCCTTCCTCGATGGATATGGCGCTCCCGTTCATTGTTCTATTCATAATGTTTTGATTTGGTATCGTACAAGAGGAAGAGATCGCGTTGAGCGGATCTTTTCCCACTCCCACGAATTCCTACGTGAAACCCCAAGATCTCAATCTTCTCACGTATGTTACAGTATCTACGTACAAAACATATTATCTGACTCTCATTTTTCATGTTTCTTCACGAGTTTCATCGTCATCTTTTCATCGTCATTGTTTCACTTTTACCAACCACATTCATATTACTATTACCAACCACAACCACAACGCCAAGAACATATTATCTACGGACATGCCATCGATCTGCGGGTGCTTATTGCTTATAAAGGACTGTGCTGGTACGACTGGCGATTTTGGCACAGTTGTCGTGAGCCTTGCTACAATAATTGTAGCCTGGTGTAGAAAAAATGACAATCGTCAACGTAGGCTCAGTCGGATGCCTGGTGTTGGGAGTGGCAATCGGGTTGAGTATTGAAAAAATATACGGGCTTGTCGGTGGTGTAGGGCCAACGTCGTCGACGTCAACATCAGTTCAACACACATCACATCATTATGAACCACTACTGGATGGACACTCAACCTTTATGCAGAACAACCTTCCACTTCCATCATCAAGCACTTCATCCTCCACCAAACATGATCCAATGGATATTCCTTGGATGGATGAATACATACCACCAAATCTCCGTAACACTTATGAACCACAAGCTATGCAATTCAACGTCACCCGATCCATGCTACGACAATCGCGTCCAGTCGTTGGTAACGTACAACGCTTACACGCCTACCTACGAAAATTACAATCCAAACAATGCACCACCGTACTAATCCTCGGAGGATCCATCAGCGACGGACATCACGTCAAGGGTGGGGCTACATTTGCCTATCCGCAAAATTTTGTACATTGGTTGAATGAACGATATCCATGTTTGGAACCGAATGGCAAGACTAGGGGTGAACACCAATGGAAGAAGACATATGCATCCAATTCTCAACGACATTTTACGAGCTGGGCAATGGTTAGTGGTATTGAGAGTTTTGATTTGGTTATTTTGGAATTTAATGTGAATGATCACTTTGTGAGTGATTTGCCGCATGCTTTGGAGGATAAGGGACCGATGGGGGAACTTACTGGTGAGTCGTCACTATGAATGAATAATTTGAATCCTTGTTTTACGTATGAACATTACTTAACGCAAAACACCTTAACTATACCTTTAGAATACACCAGTAGTTGGTACTTCGAGGTAATACTCCGACGTATTCTTCTGACGAGGAAGCCTGATCCTCCGGCAATCATTACGTTTAATGCTGACTATCTTGGACGGACGTGGGCTGACCCTCCGCACTTTGGTAAGCCACACAATCCACAACTTTTACTTCCAAGTAACTTTGGCTCTCTTGCTTACCGCACATCATGATGTGACAACTCATTCGTTTTCCTTCTTTGATGTAGAGCCGGAGCAGGCCCGGAAAACACTTCTTTACTACAACCAGGAACCAATGAAAATCTGGATGTCATCTCTGTATGAAATCCCGACTTTCAGTGCAGCATTATGGATGCTGCCATTGGCTAGTAAGAAAGGGAGGAGTTGGCAATTCAACATAACCAATCCTTACGGTACCGGACTTTGGCACACTGATCGCTGCTGCCACCCGCGACGGGAGGGTCATGCGATACTCTCACTGGTATTAGCGTACTGCATGGTGGAGGAGGAGAAGTTGATGGACTCTGGATACATCTTAGCTGACATGTTGGAGATCGAACATGACTTTACTGCTGACAAAACGCCAATATTGCGCGATCCCGTTTATCTCTCACCAGAGGAGGAAGCGCTGTATGTCAGAAATGATCTTGCATATAGCGGTATCGATTTCACTGATCCAAATGGTGAAGATTCATGGAAGGATAAAATTGTTGTTAACGAAGGTTGGAAGTGGTACGCCGATAATGTAGACAATGACAAGTTTGGCTTCATCGCTGACAAGGTATCCGGTGGACAACATATTGCAATATCTTTAGAAGGAGCAAAACATGGCACCGTCGAAATTTCGTACACAGTATCCTACGAAAATTTTGGAATAGCACTCGCCTGGTTAGGCGATAGAAATGAAGACAAAGTAGAACAGTGGTGTAGTACCGAACTCAAGTCATTTCAGCCTGAAAAAAAGAAGAATCAACCACATCGTCTGTTTGCTATTTGGGAAGAAAAGGCATCCGTTCCAAAAGTTGACTTGCTGCCAGTGAAACTGGATGAGGGTGAGACTCAAACACTTCACATTTGTCTTACGCCGAAAAGTAAAGACAAAAAAGTGGCCAAGGGCGATGGAAATAAGTTCAAGTTGCTTGAGGTGAGAGTTTACTGATGTTTAGGTTAGACTTTTAGGATATACCATTGATATTTAGGTTAGGCTTAGGTTAGGTTTGGGTTCGTCAGTGAAGTACAATTTCATTGAATGGTGCTCAACATGGCACAATTGAAATTGTCTCGTACGAAAATTTTGGAATAGCTATCGATTGGTTAGGCGACAGAAATGCAGACGAGGTAAAAGACTTGTGTAGTACGGAACTGAAGTCATGCAGCCCGAAAAAAAGAAGAATCAACCATACTGTTGCGTTTGCTATTTGGGAAGGTTGACTTGCTTCGAGAAATTCGAAGAGTGTGAGGCTGAAGAAACACTTCATAGTTGCCTTGCGCCGAAAAGTAAAGACAAAGAAATGGCCAATGACGATGGAAATAGGATCAAGTTGCTTGAGGCGAGAGTTGACTGATGCATAGGTTAGACTTAGGATAGACCAGGATGTTTAGGTTAGACTTCGGTCAGTCCTTGGAAATGCTTCCCCCTTTCCTTACCCAGGCCGTGATTTGCATTACCATACATAACTTTGCCAAAAGTCTGTGAGTCGCAAAGGAGTAGATTTGAGACGACAGTCAATTACTTCTTCCCGGGGGAGAGTTCTAGATTGATTATTGGATGAGTGCTGCTGTGTTGGTATTTATAATAGGACTTTAGGTTTGAGTATTGATTGTATCAATATTGTTTCATAAAACATAAATAGTTCAGAGCATACAACAGTTCACTGAAGATCAGTACTTAATTACATTACTAGTCTAAAACCCGATAATCGAAAATAATAACCGGCTGCCTGGATGGGCTGCATTGAACACGAGACCCACAAGTCCTGTTCAATAGCACAAATCATAGGGACAATGGCTTCAAGGGGGAGGTAATAGGATCTATGTATTAAGATTAATCTCCTCCATGGCAATATGCACACTTGACT